>JACEHZ010000060.1:0-250000 GCA_017893485.1 Hemerocallis citrina | reverse complement strand
AAAACCACCAAGACCTTCAATTATGTTAGCTTCCCAAGCTTTAAGAAGCAGCCTACTAAAGATATCAGCGACGAGAGAAAAAAAAAGAGAGGAAATCGGGTCTCCTTGACGAAGACCTCTTTTACATTTAAATTTATGCCCTTCAATACTGTTAATCAGGATCGAGGAAGTGCCCGCAAAAAGGCTGGATTTAAACCACGAAATCCATCTAAGTCCAAATATTCGATGTAAAAGAATGTCAAAAAGAAATTCCCAGTTAACTTTATCATAGGCCTTCTCGATGTAAAAGAAGGTCAAAAAGAAATTTCCAGTTAACTTTATCATAGGCCTTCTCAAAGTCGAGTTTTAAGAGAATTCCTTCAGAATTAGAACGGTGAAAACCGAAAATAATTTCTTGCGCACTAGCGACGCTATCTAAAATGATTCTGTCTTTGATAAATCCCGTTTAAGAATGATCAATCAAAGGAGAAATAACTGAGCTCAGACGATTAGCCATTACTTTCATAATGATTTTGAAAAGCGTGTTAAGAAGGCTAATAGGTCTGAAAGCAGAAACCTTATTAGCTCTAATAAATTTGGGGATAAGAACTTTATAAGCATAGTTAATCATGTCAAAGGACAGGCTCCCAAGGAAAAAGTCGTTGAATACACTAAATAGGTCGTCTTTGAGTTGATCCCAAAATTTTTGGAAGAAGAAGGAGGGGAAACCATCGGGACCGAGAGCAGAGTCACTGCAGGAGGAAAAGACTGGCAATTTAATTTCATCAGGGGTGAAGGGAGCTTCAATGGAGGAAAGATCATGATGTTCCTTACTGTTAGATATTGTATTATATATATTTAGTCCCATATTGGATATGTATCAATTTAGTATTTGGTTCCCGCATATATATAGGAGTTATTGTACACAGTGATACTCAATCCCAATAATCCAATCATATTTTCCAATCTCTCTGTTAACCTTATCATGGTATCAGAGCACAATTATACAAAATTTTATTTCTTCTTAAAACCCTAGAATTTCACACACACACACACACACACACACACAATTCCACACACACACACACACACACACACACACACAAAGAAAATCGAAGAAGAAGAAGAACCAGAGCGACGATCACCAATCGTCATCTCTGACCACAGTGATGATCTTCGACCATAGTAGGAACCTTCACTCCATCGACCTCTACCATCTCCAAGGCTCATCTCATTCTCACCGAGCCACCTGCCTCCACCACCGCACTCAGCCTCGACTGCCATTTCTCCTTTCGAAACCCACCAAACCCATCTCCAAACCGAGCATCACATCCCCGCACTCCATTGTCAGCCTCCCTGTCGGCCACCTTCCCTCCACAACACAACACCGAACCTTCCTTCTTCCAATCTCCTCACCCGAAACCCTAGCCGCCAATCTACACTCCTATCTCCAAACCCTAATTTTTCTATTTCCCTATCTCTTCTTAACCAATCCAACCCAACCCAAATCCACACCTTCTAAACCCAAATCGAACTTGAAACCCGAAATCCAACCTCACTTCAACTTCAAACCCGATAACCCTATAACCTTATACCCATATTTTACCCTAACTGCACCCTTCCCCTTAACCCGTTTTCTGTTTTCCAAAAAAAAACCAAAAAAATCAAAAAAATCAAAAAAATCAAAAAATCAAAAACAAAAAAAATGAAATTTTTTTGCAGGTACTCTTTCTTCTCCAATGGAACCTTAATATCACTATTCATACACATGCATTACCGCCATCATCCTGAATCTGGTCTCCAACCTCCTTCCAGCATCATCAATCACCATGCACCACTATTACTTCCGCACTCAATAGCACCATCCAGCTCCCGATCCCGACACCAGCAGCAGTTCTGCTCTCCTTTTAATCCCTACCATAGCGACATCAGTCTCATTCCTCATCGCAGCACTTCTTGCCTTACATCCTCGGCCATGACCGTTACTCCAGCCTTGCCGACTCCTACTGACTGGGCTAATCTCCAGCATCACCCCACTCAGCTAAAACTCCAGCTCTTGGGTCAGTCTATCACTACAGGCCCCTCTGCCCCTGCATTCTCTGTTACTTCCGGTATGAATTTTTCTTGGATTTTAGATTCGGGTGCTTCACATCATTTTACTAGTAATTATACACTGCTCACCACCACCACTACACTTCCCTCTCACTCTCCATCCCTACACACTGCCGATGGCTCACACATTCTCACTACACACTCCGGGTCTATTAACTTTTCCACTCTCACATTACCCTATGTTCTTTATGCTCCTCATTTATCCATGAACCTTATTTCCATTAGTGCACTATGCGAGAGTGGTCCTGTCATTACATTTGATTTTGTCGGTTCATCTATTACTAGCTCTCATACGGGTCAGGAGTTTGGGCATGCTAGTCGACATGGTCGTCTATATCACCTAGATTTTCTTCATGCACATAGATCTCATCAGCATTTTGCTAGTGTTGTACAGTCTGATGCTGATCTGTGATACAGACGTTTATGACATATTAGTGCATTTCGACTCAAGACTTTAGCCCGTAGTGGTGTCCTTGGTTCTCTTTCTTTTACTCACTTGTCTGATTGTCGAGGTTGTCATTTGACCAAACATATAGCTCTCCCCTTTAATCACAAACTACCTCCCAAACCACCCATCCTTTTCAACTTATTCACTCTAACATATGGAGACCATCTCCTACACATTCTCACAAAGGTTATCTCTACTATGTTGATTTCATCGATGACTTTACTCGATACACATGAGTGTTTTTTATGCGCCAATGCTCTTAGATAGATCGATCCTTCAATCTCATGGTACACTCTTTCAGCAATCATGCTCTCACACACATGAACAGAATGGTATAGCTAAACGTAAGCATCATCACATCCTTGAGACGGCTCGCGCTCTGCTACTCTCCTCTTCTGTTCCTCGTTCTTTCTGGGCTGAAGCTGTCATGATATCTGTCGGTCTCATTAACATCACTCTCTCATCTGCTCTATCTGGCACATCACCTTATGAGCTTCTTCGTCATTCTCCACCGGACAAAAGTATGCTCTGTACCTTTGGGTGCACCTGTTTTGTCCTTCTCTCTCCCACTGAATGCATGAAGCTTACAGCTCGAGCTACTAAGTGTGTTCATCAATGCCTAGGTCCAGAACATAAAGGTTACTGTTGTTTTGATCCTGTCATGAATCGTGTTCGTATTTTCTGACATGTCTCCTTTGTGGAAGACTCTCCCTACTACTTAACCTCTCATGAGAATGCTAGTTTTCTTGACTTGCCTGTTGTTAGGCCTCCTTCTCCGGCCAGACCTTTACGCATTCCATTTGATCCCACTCCTTTAGCTCCCTTCCCATCTCATACTGACGTTCCACCTATTCTTCCTCCTATGGAGACACCACCTGCATCCCAACAGCATCATGCCCCCTCACCACCTACATCCCCACTCCCGCATACACACACACACAACCTATCTCACCACCTCACCCTGTTCATCCACAACCGGTCCGTCAATCTGTACGTTCTACCTCGGGCATCCCACCAGCTCGTTACACACCTGATGCCACTGGCCAGTCTGACCAGTTTGGTTTTTCCACCCTAGCCTCCTACTCACCACAGTTTCATGCGTATCTCATTGCCATACACTCTACATGTGAGCCCAGAACCTACCAGGAAGCTATTCAATATCCTGAGTGGCGAAAAGCTATTGTTGAGGAGTTTAGTGCATTTGATCAGACTGGCACTTGAGATGTTGTTCCACTACTTGTGAGCATCCATCCTGTCAGCTGCAAATAGATTTTCAAGGTCAAATATCGCCCTGATGGCTCCATTGAGCGGCACATGGCTCGTCTTGTTTCCAGAGGATTTACTCAGGAGCATGGTATTGATTATGATGGGACTTTTGCCCCGGTTGCACAGATGACTACAGTTCGCACTTTCCTTATCGTTGCCGTCATTCGTCAGTGGTCGTTATACCAGGTGGACGTAAAGAATGCCTTTCTTCATGGCACCTTATCTGAGGTTGTTTACATGAATCCTTCTGCTGGTCTTACCACTCCTCGTCATGCTTGTCGTTTGCGTCGGGCTATATATGGTCTAAAATAGGCCCCTCGAGCCTGGTTTGAGTGTTTTCGCCATGTTATCACCCAGGCTGGCTTCAGTCAGAGTTCACAGGACCATTCCATGTTTATGCATTCATCACCGCAGGGAAGGGTCATTCTATTATTATCTGTTGATGATATGATTATTACTGGGAATGATCCTGCAGGCATTGCCTCTACACAGAAGTACCTTCACCAGCAGTTCCATAGGAATATCTTGGAAGATAATGCTACTTTCTGGGCATAGAGATTGCCTATGGGTCTCGAAATATACATCAGATATTATCTCCACTACTTGTCTATCTGATAGTCGATCGGCCGACACTCTCTTAAAGCTTCATGTGAAACTTCGTCCCACGTATGGTGAGTCACTTCCTGACCCTACTAGATACAGGCAGATTGTTAGACAGCTTGTCCACTTATGCATGACCAGACCCAATATTGCCCATGCAGTCAGTATTGTTAGTCAGTTTATTTTCGCTCCTACATTAGTTTACTACAGTGCACTTCTTCGAATCCTCAGATATCTTCGGAGAACTATCACTCGCTCATTATTCATGTCCTCCACATCCAACCGAGAGCTCCGCGCGTATTCTGATTCTGATTGAGTGGGTGATCCTACCACCAGATGGTCTACCACAGGTTTCTGTCTATTTCTAGGTGATTCATTGATCTCGTGGCGAAGCAAGAAACATGCAGTTGTAGCATGTTCTTCCACCGAAGCTGAGTACAGAGCAATGATAGCCACTACTAGAAAAATTATTCATGTTCGTTGGCTATTATCAGATATGGGTGTAACTCTCACTGATGATACCCTTCTTCATTGTGATAACCGAAGTACATTGTACATTGCAATCAACCAGGTCTTTCATGAGCGAACAAAGCATATAGAGATAGATTGTCATTATGTTCGTGAACGCTTTGAAGTAGGGACCATTTCACTTTACTCTATTACTTCTTCACAGTAGACAACAGACTTCTTCACAAAGTTCCATACTGTCCAGAGATTTTATTATTTGGTGGGCAAACTCGCACTGTTCGACCCATCATGAGTTTTAGAGGGTGTGTTAGATATTGTATTATATATATGTAGTCCCATATCAGATATGTATCAGTTTAGTATTTGGTTCCCTCCTATATAATGGAGTCATTGTACACAGTTATACTCAATCCCAATAATCCAATCATATTTTTCAATCTTTCTGTTAACCTTATCACTCAATATAGAGGTAATCCTAATCGAGATAGATAGGAGGAAAGGAGGAGGACCCCATAAGATTTTTGAAGAAAGAAAGAAATGTTGAATGAAACGCTTCATTAGTGCATAATTCAATATTCTCCTGAAAAAGGGAAGAAATCTGATTAATATTGACGGTGGGATGCGAAGTTATGTAAAAAGGAAGTATTGCAATCACCAGCTTGGAGCCATTTTAGCTTAACTCGTTGAGCCCATTTGATATGATCAAGATAAAAAATGTGATTAAATTCATTTTTACAATCATTTCTCTTCATCCGGTCGTTATTCGAAATCTGACCCAACTCTTCTAATTGATTTATAGAATGGATAGTAGAGAGTAACAATTTTTTTGGCACATGAGAGTGGCCGAATCTCTTTTTTCGCCAAATTTTACACTCATGCTTAACAGCATGAAGTTTGAGAAGAATGCGACCAAAACTGTGAGACCCTACCATCGAAGAGAGGCAATCGATAATGAGGTTCACAAAAATTTGATCCTCCAACCAAAATTTTTCAAAACAGAATTTGTAAGGTTCACCGGTAATAATAATAATAACCAAATAAAATTAAATAACATTATATATGCGTGCGTACCTGTTGGATCTTTAGACTCTTTACTGATCATAAGAGAATGCTAAAATGTATGCTTCCATTCATATATTTAACTCCTATTTATTCAACTAAAACAGTTCGAAGACACAAGTGAAGCAGCAGTGAATGCAGTGAGGAGCATTCTGAAATCATGCCAAAAGTCAGGATCAGTGAAGCGGGTCATCTACACCGGTTCCGTCACTGCTTGCTCTCCATTGAAGGAGGATGGCACAGGTTTCAAAGCATTCATGGATGAATCCTGCTGGACTCCTATTCATCTCCCATTCCCACACTGCGTTGATTTCATGCAGGTATTCAGTTACTTACCCGTATACCAACAATTTTGCAGATTTGAAGTTTTTTTTTTGAAGGAAAAGGTAGAGTATGGCCACCCTGTTTCATTAATAAGGAGTTAATAAAACAAAGTCAGAGTAGTGAGTAGTGAGTATTTTGCAGAGTTGAAGTTGGCTAATGCTAGTTATTGTCCAGGCCTACATTTGTTCGAAGACGCTAGCAGAGAAGGAGGCATTAACCAACCAAAAATCAGAAGACGAAAACAGTATGGAGGTAGTAAGTTTGGCCTGTGGCCTAGTCGGAGGGGACTCCCTTCTCCCTTATGCCTCGGGAAGCCTGAAGGTGATGGCATCCCCTTTAATGGGTGATCCACTTTTGTACAAACAGCTGAAGTTTTTGCAGGCATTGTTGGGTTCAATACCTATTATCCACATTGATGATGTTTGCGAAGCTCATATCTTCTGTATGGAGAAATCTTCACTCTCAGGAAGATTTCTATGTGCCAGTGATTACCCAACAATGCAAGCATTCGTCGACTACTATGACCAAAACTATCCTGAGTTGAGTGCAACCAAAGAGTAAGTAAAAAAAAAAAAAAAAAAAAAAAATTAATTGACAGTTGTCGTAGTAAGATATTGGTGATAAATTCTTGAAGTTGAAATTTGGAATGTGTCATTCCAGGATCGAGGGAACTGACAGAATGATCTCGTGCAATTCTCGGAAGCTGGTTGATGCAGGGTTTAAGTACAGATATGGCATGAAGCAGATTTTAGATGGAAGTGTGAACTGCATTAAGAGTATGGAAGGACACAACTAAATTCAGAGTATTCTCATTATTTGGATTCAAATGGAGAATCTGCAAATAACACAGAGGATAATGTTTACGCCTTTGTTTTCTCCTTTTATTTTCTTGAACAAAAACTATGTTCAAATTTCGACAATTTTTTTTTAATTTTTAAATTCTGTTCAAATTCCAGTATACTATTCTAAAAGGAGTGATGCTAGGAGCACCTAAGTTGTACCCAATATTTTAGTTGATGTATTGTATTTGTATGTGGAATACAATTGGGACAAATTGTTGTTATGGAATGTAATAAAAGTGAAAGTTATTGTCGATCAGTCTTTACATAAAGCATGGATGATGTTGCCGCTGTAATTGGTGTGGGGGCAAACAGATAGATTTGTCGATTCTTGGGATATTGAATAGTCAAACCTGAACACCTTTCACACTACAACACACGATGCATTTACCGGCGTATATTCCCGGGCATTTTGCCAGAAACGCCGGGGTAGGAAGAGACCAGGAATGGGGCGTCAAATTGGATGGTTACACTACAAAAGAAACTCGATTTACCGGCGAATTTTCCCCGGCGTTTTACTAGTAGCGCCGGGGTAGGTAGCGATTAGGAATGGGGCACCAGATGGGATGGTTATATACCGGCAGCCGAATTAAAACGCCGGTGAATCCGCGTATTCACCGGCGTTTTATTTAAAAACGCCGGTGAAGTGTATGATTCACCGGCGTGTCTAATTAAGACGCCGGTGAAAAGCTGCGATAAATCCCATCTACCCTAACCTTTCGCTCGCCATTTCCCCAAACCCCAAAAAAATAAAAAACAAGGCGCTTCGTTTTCCCTCCTTCCTCGCTCTACTTCCCGCGCGTTTGCCTCCGCCGCTTCGTCCTCTTCGACGGCCTTCGAACATTCGTCATCGTCCCTTCTTCCCTTCGCCATTTTCGATTTCCCTCCTCCCTATCCCGATTTGGAGGTGAATCAGTGAACGGAAACGACCGTGTCGCCCCGCTCTCTCTCTATCTCCCCCCCCCCCCCCCCCCCCCGTGCTCGTCGCCCCGCTCTCTCTCTCTCTTCGGTATCATCTGTTGATTCCCCTAATTTTTGAAACTTAGCATTTTTTTTCTGATAGATGCATGTTGATTTCCTTAACATGAATGGTTTAGTTGGGATGAAGAATTAATAGAAAAATATATGATTAGGTAATGGAAATTTTCATGTTCTTATACTGTTAATGAAGCTGATTTCATGCATCTGATTGTCTTCTTGGCATGTTTTTTTGATATAAAATGGGTTCACTGTGAACTGACGATGCTATAGCTACGTATGCCTAAATGGTCTGGATATGCTCAGATATTGGGTTTTAGATTTAGTTGGGCACAACCATTAGTGGAGCAACATATATGCTCAGATAATGTAAATTTTCATTTCAAGAAACTGTTAAAGTTACCTGCAGATTGCCCTCTTTGGCATGATTTTTTAACCAAAAATGGGTTCACTTCCAAACTAAGTATGCTGCTAGAAATTTCATCTTCTTTTATTGTTAAAGAAGCTTATTCCATGCATCTGATAGTCATCTTGGCATGTTTTTTTAACCAAAATGGGTTCACTGTGAACTGAGGATGTTATAGCTACGTATGCCAAAATCCTCCGGATATGCTGAACAATTGGGTTTTAGATTTAGTTGGGCTAAAGAATTAGTAGAGCAACATATATGCTCAGATAATGAAAATGTTCATTTCAAGATTCTGTTAAAGTAACCTGTTTGCCATCTTTGGCATGATTTTTTAACAAAAAATGGGTTCACTTCCTAACTAAGTATGCTGCTAGAATTTTCATCTTCTTTTACTGTTAATGAAGCTTATTTCATGCATCTGATTGCCTTCTTGGCATGTTTTTTTGATATTAAATGGGTTCACTGTGAACTGAGGATGCTATAGCTGTATGCCAAAATCCTCCGGATATGCACAACAATTGGGTTTTAGATTTAGTTGGGCTCAAGAATTAGTAGAGCAACATATAAGCTCGGATAATGGAAATTTTCATTTTAAGATACTGTTAAAGTAACCTGATTGCCCTCTTTGGCATGATTTTTTAACCAAAAATGTGTTCACTTCCAAACTAAGTATGCTGCTAGCATAGGCCTCATCTTCTTTCACTGTTAATGAAGCTGATTTCATGCATCTGATTGTCTTCTTGGCATGTGTGTATTTGAATCCTTGACAGGTACAACATGCCGAGGCGTGGAAAGAGGTTAAATATAAATGATGGCAACGAGAGCCATGGGGATGAGCAGCCACTACATAATAGTGGTAGTCAAACAGAAGAGGGTGAGGGTAGCACGCTGCCCACTGTCAAAAAACATCGTGGGCGGACTAAGATGACGAATATTTGGAGGCTTCAGAATGACGAAAGGATCGAGGTGGAGGCGAACCGTGTTGGGCAACCGGTTGGCGATAACGCCAGCAAATTTTCTTCCTTCATTGGGGTTATAGCAAGGAACCCCCGGATACTTCCTTTGTCATACGAGAGTTGGCCGAAGGTGCCAACCACCACAAAGGCCACTGCTATTACGACAATCAAGGTATTTCTCATCTAAAATACATAATTGGTCGACGAAAAATTATTATTGAAATATGTATTTTTAGTGATGGGTAATAAATTTTGCAGCAATACTTCTCGTTCGTCGACTCCCTTACGCCTTGGGTTGAAAAGTCACTCTCCAAGAAGTGGAGGGACCACAAGAGTGAATTGAAATCGAAGTTTTATGATAAAGACCTTTCAGAGGAGGAGAATGCAATGAATGTGCCAGAAAATGTGGATCCTTCAGATTGGCAATTTCTTGTGCACTACTGGAGTTCGGCGATCGGTCAGGTATTTACATTAAACACACAAAAATCTAATGAGTAGGTGGTTGTATGGCTACTGTAATGAATTTTTCTGCTAACTTTATTGTGGCATGTACAGAAAAGGGCGGAGATGGGAGCTGCCAGTCGGTCAAAGCAGCTAGTGCTGCACACCGCTGGTACACAGAGCTTCGCTCTGGTTCGGGAAGAATTGGTAGGCGCAATAGTATTGAACATTTTTTACTTACAGTTATTTGTTTATAACCATTTCATCTTACTAATATATAGGCAGAAGATTTGGGGGGGCCTACGGAGTTTGGGGACATTGACTTTTTTGATGCCACCCACAAATCAAAGGATGGGACGTATGCGAGCCCTGAGGCAGCACAGATTCTGGTAATTTGTGAACTAATATCTAATGAGTAGTCGAAATCTCATCTGCTTTTAACTCTGATTGTTATGTCCTTTTACAGACCAATGCTCGGAAAAGGTATGATGAAATCTCCTCTGCTTCAGATTCGGACCCTACGGCGGCACGCCCAGATTGGCGTACCCGGCAGAGAGTTGCCTTTACCGATGTTAGGGAAAAGGAGAGGCATGGACGTGTCCGTGGTATGGGCCTAGGACCAACCCCCTCGCGGCTATTTGGACGGAGTGAATCTAGTTCAAGTGGCAATCGGGACAAGGAGATGACTGCCTTAAAGGCACAAGTTGCACTCCTCCAAGAATAAATGGCCAATTTAATAGGGCAGCAGTCCCAAGTCCCACCCAAGGTAAGTATTTAAATTGGTTTTTTTAAAGAGATTATGGTCTTGAATGCATGAAAGACACGTACTAGTGTTTGTGAGTGTGCATTGTGGCTGTCGTCTATAAGTATTTCGTCTATGTTTCTTAAGTGGGCTGTGATTAGAAAGAAAGGGTTGGAGTGGAGATCTGGAAACCCAAATAGAGACATCTCGTTTATTATAATCTATACTTTTTGTTGGACCAATCCCCTCTTGTTGTTGTTGCTGATGTCTCTATGTGTCCGTGTGTTGAAGGGAAAGAAGGGATGAGGGGAGAGATGAGGAAAATGCCGCTATGTTAACCTGGTGTATCCTCATTCTCTACCATCCCTCTTTTTGGCTCCATATATGGCTTATATATTAAATGGGTTTCCTTCCACGATGACAGTCCGTAATACTACACTTGATATGAGCCCTGTTCATAGCTGCACCCTATTGCATACTCACAAACAACTAATACGTGTCGTTCATGCATTGTATTACCAATCCCACTTTGGCACATAACATGCTTAGATGACATTGTATGACCTGCTGATAAGGTTTGTTCAGCCGCGTTGTTGTACTGATTTGGAGGATTTTGGTATGCTAGCAGCATACTTAGTTTCACAGTGAACCCATTTTTTGTTACAAAATCATGCCAAAGATGGCAATCTGCAGGTTACTTTAACAGTACCTGAGCTTATATGTTGCTCTACTAATTCTTGAGCCCAACTAAATCTAATTTTCTTAAGTGGGCTGTGATTAGAAAGAAAGGGCTGGAGTGGAGATCTGGAAACCCAAATAGAGACATCTCGTTTATTATAATCTATACTTTTTGTTGGACCAATCCCCTCTTGTTGTTGTTGCTGATGTCTCTATGTGTCCGTGTGTTGAAGGGAAAGAAGGGATGAGAGAGAGATGAGGAAAATGCCGCTATGTTAGCCTGGTGTATCCTCATTCTCTACCATCCCCTCTTGTTATATATTAAATGGGTTTCCTTCCACGATGACAGTCCGTAATATTATACTTGATATGAGCCTTGTTCATCGCTGCACTAAATCTAATACCCAATATTTGTGCATATCCGGAGGATTTTGGCATACGTACCTATAGCATCCTCAGTTCAAAGTGAACCCATTTTGTTAAAAAAACATGCCAAGATGACAATCAGATGCATGAGATAAGCTTCATTAACAGTAAAAGAAGATGAGGATGGCAATTATGCCAAAGATGGCAATCAGGTTACTTTAAAAGTATCTTAAAATGAAAATTTCCATTATCTGAGCATATATGTTTCTTTAAAAGTGACTGTGACCAATTGTTCTTAATTGGGCTGTGATTAGAAAGAGAGGAGTTGGAGTGGAGATCTGGAAACCCATATAGAGACATCTCGTTCATAATAATTTATTATTATTGTTGTTCTTGTCGATCTTGCTGTTGTTGCTGATGTCTCTATGTGTCCGTGTGTTGAAGGGAAAGAAGGGATGAGAGAGAGATGAGGAAAATGCCGCTATGTTAGCCTGGTGTATCCTCATTCTCTACCATTCCTCTTTCTGGCTTCTATATTTGGTTTCTTTCCACGATGACAATTCCATAAAACTACACTTGATATGAGCCCTATTCGTCATTTTCGATTTCCCTCCTCCGCTCTCTCTCTCGCTCTCTTCGGTATCATTTCTTGATTTCCCTTATTTTCCAAACTTAGCATATTTTTCAGATAGATGCATCTTGATTTTCTTAACTTGAATGGTTTAGTTGGGATGAAGAATTAATAGAAAAATAAATGCTTAGATACTGGAAATTTTCATGGTCTTTTACTGTTAATGAAGCTCATTTCATGCATCTGCTTGTCTTCTTGGCATGTTTTTTTGATACTAAATGGGTTTAGTGTGAACTGAGGATGCTATAGCTACGTACGCCAAAATGGTCTGTGATTTGCACAACAAGTTGGTTTTAGATTTAGTTGGGCACAACAATTAGTGGAGCAACATATAATTAAGCTCAGTTAATGTAAATTTTCATTTTAAGGTACTGTTAAGGTATCCTGCAGATTGCCCTCTTTTGCATGATTTTTTGATCAAATAATGGGTTCACCACCAAACTGAGTATGCTGCTAGCATCCCCATCCTCTTTCACTGTTAATGAAGCTCATTTCATGCGTCTGCTTGTCTTCTTGGCATGTTTTTTTGATACTAAATGGGTTTAGTGTGAACTGAGGATGCTATACCTACGTACGCCAAAATGGTCTGTGATTTGGACAACAAGTTGGTTTTAGATTTAGTTGGGCACAACAATTAGTGGAGCAACATATAATTAAGCTCAGTTAATGGAAATTTTTCATTTTAAGGTACTGTTAAGGTATCCTGCAGATTGCCCTCTTTTGCATGATTTTTTGATCAAATAATGGGTTCACCACCAAACTGAGTATGCTGCTAGCATCCCCATCCTCTTTCACTATTAATGAAGCTCATTTCATGCATCTGCTTGTCTTCTTGGCATGTTTTTTTGATACTAAATGGGTTTAGTGTGAACTGAGGATGCTATACCTACGTACGCCAAAATGGTCTGTGATTTGGACAACAAGTTGGTTTTAGATTTAGTTGGGCACAACAATTAGTGGAGCAACATATAATTAAGCTCAGTTAATGTAAATTTTCATTTTAAGGTACTGTTAAGGTATCCTGCAGATTGCCCTCTTTTGCATGATTTTTTGATCAAATAATGGGTTCACCACCAGACTGAGTATGCTGCTAGCATCCCCATCCTCTTTCACTGTTAATGAAGCTCATTTCATGCATCTGCTTGTCTTCTTGGCATGTTTTTTTGATACTAAATGGGTTTAGTGTGAACTGAGGATGCTATACCTACGTACGCCAAAATGGTCTGTGATTTGGACAACAAGTTGGTTTTAGATTTAGTTGGGCACAACAATTAGTGGAGCAACATATAATTAAGCTCAGTTAATGTAAATTTTTATTTTAAGGTACTGTTAAGGTATCCTGCAGATTGCCCTCTTTTGCATGATTTTTTGATCAAATAATGGGTTCACCACCAAACTGAGTATGCTGCTAGCATCCCCATCCTCATGACTACAATCTCCATTCAAAACCCAATTGTTCTATATTTGGTTCCCTCTTGCTGTTGTTGCTGTTGTTGAAGTGAACCCATTTTGTTTTATTGTTAGTGAAGCTTATTTTCATGCATCTGATTGTCATCTTGGCAAATTGAATTTGACCAAATAATGGGTTCACTGTGAACTGAGGATGGTATGTAGGTACGTATGGCCAAAAATGGTTTTCTTACCACAAAATGGGTTCATTTCCAAACTAAGTGTATGCTGCATAGCATCCCCAGTTTCTTTCACTGTTAGTGAAGCTTATTTCACAAACCTGATGGTCTTCTAAGGCTATTTTTTTTGGTCCTATTTTCACTTAACTGTTAGTGAAGCTCATATCATGCACCTGATTGTCTTCTTGGCATGTTTGTTTTGATACAAAAATGGGTTCACTTTGAACTGAGGATGGTATATAGGTACGTATGCCACAATCCTCCGGCCGGATATGCACAACACTTGGGTTTTGCGATATAGTTGGAGAGCAACATATAAGCTCAGATAGTGGAGAAATTTTCATTTTCAGATACTGTTAATGTAACCTGATTGCAATCTTAGCCAAAAAATGGTTTTCTTACCACAAAATGGGTTCATTTCCAAACTAAGTATGCTGCATAGCATCCCCAGTTTCTTTCACTGTTAGTGAAGCTTATTTCACAAACCTGATGGTCTTCTAAGGCTATTTTTTTGGTCCTATTTTCACTTAACTGTTAGTGAAGCTCATATCATGCACCTGATTGTCTTCTTGGCATGTTTGTTTTGATACCAAAAATGGGTTCACTTTGAACTGAGGATGGTATATAGGTACGTATGCCACAATCCTCCGGCCGGATATGCACAATACGTGGGTTTTGCGATATAGTTGGAGAGCAACATATAAGCTCAGATAGTGGAGAAATTTTCATTTTCAGATACTGTTAATGTAACCTGATTGCAATCTTCGGCATGGTTTTTTTTATCTGGGCTATGATTGGATCCAGGATGGCAAATTTTGATTGGGCTGTGATTGGATTGTTCAGTGGCTGTTGTCTATGTTCTTAGTTGGGCTGTGATTAGAACGAGAGGGCTCGAGTGGAGATCTGGAAACCCATATAGAGACATCTTCTTCATAATGATTTATTATTATTGTTCTTCTTGTCGCTCTTGTTGTTGCTGATGTCTCTTTGTGTTCGTGTGTTGAAGGGAAAGAAGGGATGAAAGAGATGAGGAAAATGCCGCTATGTTAGCCTGGTGTATCCAAAGTCTCTACCATTCTTCTTTCTGTTTTCATTTCTGGCTTCTATATTTGGTTTCCTTCCACGATGACAGTTCCCTAAAAATACACTTGATATGAGCCCTATCTTATTTTTCTTATTTTTCTTATATTTGGTTTCCGTCCACGATGACAGTTTCATGGATTGTCTGAACAATCCATGAAAGAGATGCTTAGATACTGAATTTTTATTTGTTTTACTGTTTTAGGTAGTGGATATTCCCAATCAAGGGAGAGAATATAGAGTTTTCAAGTTAGATACTGAATTTTCATTTGTTTTGTTATTTTAGATATATTTAAAAAACAAAATTAAGTACCGGATTTTTAGCATTGCAATGTAATTATTTTACCTCTCTATATATCATCAACAATTCCATTTGCAATTGGCACTTTGATCTTATAATTTAAGATACAGTTAGATTTTTTTGCAAGTTCAAAAAATATGTATATTCTGTATTGTGGTATACTGTTGAACTCAACTATTGTTTTTTTTTGTTCACAGAGCGGTCGCCCAGATGAAGAAAATTCTGATGATCAGAACTGAAGCTCCTCGAGGGTATGAATCCGTGGTCCTCCTTGCTGTTCTTGTGTCCTTGTTGTATGATTGTTCTTATGTCCTCCTTGCTGTTATGTCAGACTGTTTTTTTTGGATGAGAGTAATGTCAGACGGTTTAGTTGGGATATTTGTCAGACTTGAGATATTTGGGATGTTGAGATATTTGGGATGTTCGTCGGTCTATTAATTTGGTTGTGATTATGACTGTTAATTTTGCGGTGAATTTGGTTGTGATTATGACACTGTTAATTAGTTTGTTGAGATATTTGGGATATGACACGTGTTAAACTTTATTATTCTTGTGTTTGGTTTTCATTTGCGCATTAATATGAAATGAAATTGGTTGAATCAGTTATGAATTAGTTTACAGGTTTTGTAAAAGAAACTGTGAATTGAAATCGAACGGAAAACGGAGAAAGGAATACAAACGGGCATCGCTAGAGCGGATTTTTATAAAACGCCGGTCTATCTATTGAATTAGTTGCAGTGTGCGATAGACCGGCGGTCACACAAATGCCGGTGTATGCCGCTAGACGCCGGTGAATACCGTCAGATGTAACGGCAAAAAGGAACACCGGCGTTTGATAAAACGCCGGTGTAGTTGGGTTTACCGGCGTTTTTGATCACGCCGGTGCTTGTGAGTAGGGAAAAGCGGGCAGTCATAAACGCACATACACCGGCGGTCACAGACCGCCGGTGAACGTTCATTCTACACCGGCGTTTCTATAAATGCCGGTAAATTGATGAACACCGGCGGTTTATAGCCGCCGGTGAATGTATATTGGGAGTAAAAGACGGCACTCAGAGGACCCCAATACACCGGCTGTTTTTAGGCCGCCGGTGTAGGTTTCACATTTACCGGCGCCCAGTAAAACCGTCGGTGTAGACCCCTTCCTTTCAGCGACGCTCGTTTCGGCGGCATTTGGACCGGCGCTATTGTAAACGCCGGTGAATGTTTCACCGACGTAAAAAAACGCCGGTAAAGACGTCAAAAAGCGCCGGGAAATCTACTTTCTTTTGTAGTGAGGCCTCGATTTGTTAGGTCGTTTCAGCCCAATCTTCAGCTCCAAGTAAGATCGTACGGCTCCTGTTCAGTCACTTCTTTTCAGGTTATATCGGACAACAGAGAATCAAGATTATACATAGGGTTCTCTCTATTCTTATATATATATATATATATATATCTATATAATAAAACACAAAGAAAGCTATCAAGTGGCTCTCCTTCAATTCCTTAAAAATCAAAGACCCAGATCTAACCTCACAAAACATATTTTTTCCCCCAAAAGTTTTCCCCCAAAACTCAAATTCAAATCTCCTACCCAAAACAACTCCTATATTTTATTTTATTTTTTTTATTTTCTCTTTCTCTCTCTCTCCCTCCCTCTTCTATTCAAAAAATTAAGAAAATAAAAAATTTTGAAATTTTAAAAAATTAAAAATTAAAAAACTTTTAAAAAAAAATTAAAAAATTAAAAACTTTTAAAATAATTTTATAAAAAAATCAAAAAAATCATAAAATATGTTTTTTTCTGGACCCCCAAAAGTTTCTCGTATAATATGATTGCTAATTCAATTAATTTGCTGGACCTCCAAAACTATTTTATATAATCAAATAAGGTGCATCGTTCCGAAGACGTGCCGTAGGCACGTGTCAACGGGCAAACCTAGTGTGTGTGTATATATATATATATATATATATATATATATATATATATATTGTAAACTCCTCCAATATGAGAGTAGAGATATATATATTGTAAACTCCTCCAATATGAGAGTAGAGTACTTCACAGATTATTTTCTCTATTGTAAAGAGAGGCTCGAGAGAGAGATAGTTCTTAGTGAGTGAGTTTAATTCCTTATATTGAGTGAATCAGTAACTCCTTGTAAGCTCTTCTAGTTGAATATCAGATCTCCCTATATTTTTCTCCGGAATAAGCAAAAGCTAATTGGGATAAATCATCGTTGTATTTGTGTTGGATTGGTGGATCTACTTGCTTGTTCAATTGATTTGTCTCATCTACTTCGACTTCTTCATTGCTCTATTTAGTTCTGCTGCGACAACGAGCGTTCGTTGACGCCCCAATCACAACAAATGGTATCAGAGCTTCAGGTTGTCGAGTTCCTTGGTTAAGATGACAGACCACATTATTTTGACCATCAAGCAGTTCGATGGAAAGATCAATTTCATTCTTTGGAAGGTTGACATGTATGATGTCATTGTTCAAGAACGTTTGCAGTTAGCTGTTAAGAAGAAAGAAAATCCATCTGATGTGAAAGAGGATGTTTGGAAAAATATTCGTGAAAGAGCCATAAGTCTGATCCGACTATCATTAGCGGACAAGGTCAAGTGCAAATTTCTTGTAGAAACTGATGCGACGAGTTTGTGGGAAAAACTCATAGCTAACTACTCTGGTTCGTCGTTATTAGATTGGATGCATTGGAAGCGGAAGTTATTCCGTTTATCTATGAAGGAAGGTATCGATCTCCAAGACCATATTACAGAGTTCAATAAGGTATTATCTGAACTTCGGGCGATCAATGCGAATGTGTGTGACGAAGATAAAGCTTTCAACCTGATATATTCACTAATGGATTCGTAGAGCCTTTGATCACTACCATGCTACACAGTAGATCTATCAAGGAGAGTATTTTGGTAGATGGTGTAATCAAAGCATTGAAGGAAAATTAACTTAGGAATGAGACTTTTAAATCATCGTCTATTCCCACAAGTTGTCTAGCAGTGGATGGTCATTCAAGGGGAAGACAAAGTGCTATGCAAAAGGATTCGATCCGTTGCCGATATTGTAAGAGGACAGGGCATATCAGAAAAGACTATTGAAAATTGCAGAATCAGGAGAGCTCCAAGAATGAGAATTCAGTCGCTAATGTGGTTAGTGCCTTTGATTCAGGTGATTCTTGTATTCTTGTTTCAAATTCTTTAGAAGTGTATTCTAGTTGGTTTCTTGACTCAGGGAATTCTTCTGATATTTGCTCCGAGAGGGAGTTGTTTTCTACTTATAAGTCTACTACAGGGCGTTGTGTGAGAACGAGATCTAAAAAGATTTGTGAAGTAGTAGGTGAGGGGACAGTTGAGTTGAAGATGCCAGGTCTAAATATGTTCACTTTAAGGGATGTTTTGCATATTCTTCTGCTGAAACGGAATCTGATTTTCTTGAGAACTTTTGATGCACGGGGTTGTAGGTACACAACTCGAGGTGGAGTTCTGTCTGTGTTTCAGGGTCACCATAAGGTGATTAGAGGTATGAGAGTGGTTGTGCCATGCCAAAGCAATCTCTACAAGCAAATGTGTCTAATTTTTATACAAATATTTGTACTCATTTACCCATTAAAATTGCTTGTATTCGTCTTTATTGTTTATAATTCATCTTATTTCCATAAGATTTCAACTAAATAATTATTTTTGAAGAAATAAGATTTTTGATGAAAAATGTGAAGATTTTTGGTAAATTCAACAAACAAAACAAACAGAATGATTTATTAAATTTTATTGTTTTGTTGAATTTTAAATTTTACAATTTTGTTGCATGAAATGCAAGATATAAATTTTATTTGCTAATTGAGCTGAAAAGTGCAATAATTTTTTTTTAAAGGGTTTAAATGAGCTAATATGATTTTTTAGTTCGTTTAATTAATTTTAAACTAATTAATTTTTATTTTATTTTATTTTTAAACCCTAATTTCTGATTTTATTTTGTGTATGCAGCACGTGTTTTCAAGAAAAGGAAAGAGAAGAAAAATAAGAAAGAAATAAAGAGCAAATCATGGAAAGAAGTAAATAAATGAAGAAGAGGGGGTTTTTTCTGCAAAAGTGAACCCTAATTCTCCTATCCGTATGCCTATAAATACAAGACCAACAGAGAGAGAAAATCAGACACGCACACCAAGAGACGGCTGAGTCCAAAAGAAAAAAATAATAAAAAATATAAAAAGAAAAGAAAGAAGCAAAGAGCTCCTGCACCTGTGTGCGTGATGTCGATGGAAGAGAGAGAAGGGAAGCGACAGGGTCCGACGTGACTGGCGACAGCACCCCATGTGGCGGGCGCACGTGGCTCACGGCACGAGGACGACGTCAGCGCTGGGCTCGGCAATCAGGAAAATGACAGAGAAAGAGACGACTTGTTCAGGCATGCTTTTCGAGGCTGTTCGGTTTGCAATTTCTTTTAAAAGCAGTCCCTTTTGTATCTCTATTCTTTCTCTATTTTTCTATAATGCAATCCAAGACAATATTTGTTAGTTACAATTTTATTATGAATTAAATTTATTTTTCTAGGGCTTTGATGTAGCCTAGTTTTGAGAACACAATTTTTAATTCCATATTATTTTTCTATTTTTTCATGGTTGTGTGTTTGATTTTTGTGTTTAATGCTTGCAATTGTTTGGCCAACTTTTGTATGATTATTTGGATCATGGAGAGACGGAGAGGCAATTTGTGATTTAGAACTATAAAATTAAACACCATTGATCGAGCGAAATTAGAGATAATTTACCGCGATTGATGTGACCGTCAAGAAATCCACAGAACTTAATGAGTCTTCAATTAATTAAATTTGTGCATGAACTATGACAAACTGTTAGCTGGAGATATTTTTGGTGTTGTTCGAGAGAAAGCATTTGAATAATTTAGGGATTTTGGTCTACAACTTGGAAAAATAATATTTTTATTCATATGAAATTATTAATTGTGTTTGATAAACTAGGTGAAATCAAAAGCCCTAGAACTAATTTTGCAATTCATAAACAATATAAATTCATATTCCGTCTCTTTTAATTAATTTAGTTAGTTATTTAGATAAATTTAATTTAGTTGCGTTCTTTATTAAATTTCGATTATCCAAATAGTAATTCATCTAGTAATTTCGGTACCTAATTATACTTCTTGCTGCGATTTTGTACACTTGCAAAAAATCATACCAAGTTTTTGGCGCCGCTGCCGGGGACTAGTTATTCTTTTATTAA
Source organism: Hemerocallis citrina (assembly GCA_017893485.1). Classification (NCBI taxonomy): domain Eukaryota; kingdom Viridiplantae; phylum Streptophyta; class Magnoliopsida; order Asparagales; family Asphodelaceae; genus Hemerocallis; species Hemerocallis citrina. Next base: position 229,461 of record JACEHZ010000060.1, on the reverse strand, counting down.
TATTGAAAATTGCTAGATTATTATTAGTTTGGATTTTTTTGTATTTTATTTTATTTTTATTATTTTACCTCTTTATTTTCTTTTGACTTACTTTTATTTTTATTTATTTTTACTTTTTTTTTACTTTTTCTATTTTTTTAATACTTATATTACTGGACATACAAGTACATTATCATGGCGAACTATGAGAATAAGGCTTTGAGAAACTATGCTATGCCCTCAATTTATGAAACAAAATCAAGTGTAAAGAGGCCGGTTATTGAAGCTAACGATTTTGAGATTAAACCGGCATTTATTCAAATGATTCAACTGACTGTTCAATTTTGGGGACTATCGCACGAGGATCTTTATGTTCATATTGCAAACTTTTTGAAAATCTACGACACTTTTAAGCACAATGGAGTATCAGATGATGCAATCAGATTGACACTCTTTTTTTTTTATTACGAGATAAGGCGAAGGCTTAGCTAAATTATCTGCCACCCGGTGGTATTAATACTTGGGAGGAACTTGCACAAAAATTTCTAGCTAAGTATTTTTTGCCGAGAAAGACAGCAAAGCTAAGAAATGATATTACCACATTCATTCAATTTGAGACTGAGTCTTTGTATGATGCATGGGAGAGGTACAAAGAGTTATTGAGAAAGTGTCCTCATCATGAACTACCGAAATGGCTACAAATTCATATATTCTATAATGGTTTGGGAGTTACAAATCAGTCTATGGTTGACGCAGCAGCTGGAGGTGCACTAATGAGCAAAACTCACGAAGCAGCCTATGAACTTTTAAAGAATATGGCATCTAATAGTTATCAGTGGTCTTCAGAGAGTACAATGCCAAGAAAAGTGGCTGGAGTTTTTGAAGTTGATCCTATTTCTACTTTAATTACAAAAATTGATATTTTATCTAAACAATTAGGCAATATGAATTTTAATGCTATTCAAACTAATATTATTTGTGATTTTTGTCCAGAAAATCATTCAAGTGCAGATTGCCAAGTGGGGAACCCTTTTGCTCAATCAAATTTCAATCAAGCAAATTACGTGTTAAATTTCCAATATCAAAACAATCCTTATTCCAACACATATCATCAAGAATGGAGAAACACCCCCAATTTTTCATGGAACAACAATCAAGGAAGAGCAATTAGACCACCTCAGAATTTTCAGCATCAAGAAAAGAAGCCGACAATAGAAGAGATGTTCATGCAACACATGCAGAAGACAGATTTGGCAATCTAAAATGTTGCAATTTCAACTTCAGCTTCAATTCGCAATCTTGAGGTTCAAATTGGTCAACTTTCAAATATTCTTAAAGAGAGGACAACAGCAACCTTACCCAGTAACACAGTGACTAATCCCGAGGAGCATGTCAAAGAAATAACACATAGAAGCGGGAGAACAATTGAGCAGCCACAAGAAGAAATTGCCGAACAAAATGTGGTTGAAAAGGAAGATGAGTACGAACCAATTGTGGAGAAACAAACGCAGCATGAGCAAGTAACTTTTGATGTTTTTAAATCATTAAAGTTCCCTTCCGAAGAACAGTCGTGTTTTCAAGTAAGTGAAACAGATTTAATTGTGAGCGAGAAACATAAAGCCAAAGTTGAAAAGTTACCAATCGAAGTATGTCCAACAAATTCAACAACTATTGAAACTGAGAAAGAAAAAAATTCAGAATGTGTTATGTATTTGGATGCTGCACCCTCTATTCATTCATTTTCTCAGCAAAAATTCAAAGAGGTGGGGGAATAAAAAACGTCATCATCAAGAAAGAAACGAATCAAACTAGTGCTTGAACCTGATCCACACCTGAAGAGAAGTATTAGAAAAGGTGTTTTGATGTTGTTGGATCTTGGCGTCACATAACCATCTCACTATCAAGTCTGACTGAAGACTTAAAACTTAGCGCTTCTTGGGAGGCAACCCATAATTTCTTTTTACTGCATTAGATTTGATTTATCTTTTAGTTTATTTTAATTTTAATTTTTTATTTTATTTTATTTTATAGGATTGCACGATTTTGGAAGTGGCCGAGCGGAGCTGTTTTCTACACCTACATTTATGGCTGTTTTTGAGCAGGATAGAATCAGAATATGAAAATGTATTCTTAAGAGAAATTGTAGTAAATTGTCTTAGCTTTCCAGCACAAAAAGAATCAGCCTATTTGGACATTTACAGCTCCAGATATCGCTGAAACACTGAACGTCGCACGTGAAGAATTTTAAGACGAATCAGGAGAGAAATTCTGAACTTTTTGCATTCTTTTTCTTTTCCCATTGAGGACAATGTGATATTCAAGTTTGGGGGAAGGATTACAAATTTATTTGCTTATGTATATTTGAAAAGAAAAATAAAACAAAAGGGATTTCAATTGGGTTCACCATTACACTTTTGAGTTCTTTATTGTGATAAGCATTGAAATAAATTTTTTAGGATTGAAAATTGCTTATAAAGCAAGATTAAGCATTCTTATTTACTGTAGGATTATTGAATTTCAAAATTCCTTGCACAATTATGACCGTCATGTGATTATACATAAAAGAAAAATGCGATGCTTTTTTTCTTGTGATTATCCCCATTGATCTAGTCCTAAACAGAGTTTAAGTAAATAGAGTATTAATGAGTAGATAAAATAATTAAATAAAGTCTATCTACTCCAATGTTTTGAGTTGCTTAGTTACTAGGGGTGTTCATCACCAATATTTACTTTTACGTCAAACGGCAACTTGAAATATGAGTATGCAAAGCACTTTAAGGTTGTGACTTGTTGAGTAACCAGGTGAATTCATCACAAATGTTTGCATTCGCGTCAAAAGGTAAGTGACAACTTAGAGAAGAGACTAAAAAAAAAAACTCTAGTTTGCTTCTCGGTTTGTAGTAGTGAGAAGGGATAATCACAGATGGAGTTGTTACATACTATAATTACATTAATTGCATGACAAATATGATTGGATTTGGAATTATAAATGAATAATTGCACTGGAGAAAGTGGGTATGCTTGGTTTTATTTTATTTACTATTGTTTATATTTTTAATTGAAATTTTGATGCTTGCATGATGAGATCTCTTGGTATGATGAGTTGAGCTATTATTGATCCTTTATTGATAATTTTACTGTTTGCTCAAAGACAAGCAAAATCTTAAGTTTGGAGGTATTTGATGTGTCTAATTTTTATACAAATATTTGTACTAATTTACCCATTAAAATTGCTTGTATTTGTCTTTATTGTTTATAATTCATCTTGTTTCCATAAGATTTCAAGTAATTAATTATTTTTGAAGAAATAAGATTTTTGATGCAAAATGTGAAGATTTTTGGTAAAATTCAACAAACAAAACAAATAGAATGATTTATTAAATTTTAATGTTTTGTTGATTTTTAAATTTTACAATTTTGCTGTGCGAAATGCAAGATATAAATTTTATTTGCTAATTAAGCTGAAAAGTGCAATAAACATTTTTAAGAAGGGTTTAAATGAGCTAATATGATTTTTTAGTTCGTTTAATTAATTTTAAACTAATTAATTTTATTTTTATTTTATTTTTAAACCTTAATTTCTGATTTTATTTTGTGTATGCAGCACGTGTTTTCGAGAAAAGGAAAGGGAAGAAAAAGAAGAAAGAAATAAAGAGCAAATCAGGGAAGGAAGTAAATAAATGAAGAAGAGGGGGTTTTTTCTACAAAAGTAAACCCTAATTCTCCTATCCGTATGCCTATAAATACAAGACCAAGAGAGAGAGAAAAGCCGACACGCACACAAAGAGACGGCTGAGTCCAAAAGAAAAAAATAATAAAAAAACTATAAAAAAGAAAAGAAAGAAGCAGAGAGCTCCTGCTCCTGTGTGCGTGATGTCAAGGAAGAGCGAGAAGGGAAGCGACAGGGTTCTGCCGTGACGGCGACAGCACCCCACGTGGCGGGCACACGTGGCTCGCGGCACGAGGACGACGTCAGCACTGGGCTCGGCAGTCAGGAAAACGATAGAGAAAGATAGAAGGACTTGTTCGGCCATGCTTTTCGAGACTGTTCGGTTTGCAATTTCTTTAAAAAGCAGTCCCTTTTGTATCTCTTTTCTTTCTCTATTTTTCTATAATGCAATCCAAGACAATATTTGTTAGTTGCAATTTTATTATGAATTAAATTTATTTTTCTAGGGCTTTGATATAGCCTAGTTTTGAGAATACAATTTTTAATTCCATATTATTTTTCTATTTTTCCATGGTTGTGTGTTTGATTTTTGTGTTTAATGCTTGCAATTGTTTGACCAACTTTTGTATGATTATTTGGATCATGGAGAGACCGAGAGGTAATTTGTGATTTAGAACTATAAAATTAAACACTATTGATTGAGCGAAATTAGAGATGATTTACCGCGATTGACGTGACCGTTAAGAAATCCACCGAACTTAATGAGTCTTCAATTAATTAAATTTATGCATGAACTATGACAAACTGTTAGTTGAAAATATTTTTGGTGTTATTCGAGAAAAAACATTTGAATAATTTAGGGATTTTGGTCTACAACTTGGAAAAATAATATTTTTATTCATATGGAATTATGAATTGTGTTTCATAAACTAAGTGAAATCAAAAGCCCTAGAACTAATTTTGCAATTAATAAACAATATAAATTCATATTCCGTCTCTTTTAATTAATTTAGTTAGTTGTGATAGGGTAAAAATGGCCTGAGGCCCAACCAGGGCCCAATACAATTCTCACTCGAAAAGGTAAAAATAGCTATCTAGCTCGGCCCCGAACCACTTCAGGGTCGACGCCGAACCTCATGTTTGCCCTCACAGTACTGGCCTCCTCGTGCCGACGAGCCTCGGTAGTCCTCGGAGTCCGACCCGTGACAGTGCCACAGGCCGTCCCCCCTCTCTGGCGAAGCAGAAGGATGACCTGGCGCAGCCTAGGCCCCCCGATCCCCCCAGAAGAACAGGAGACCCACGATCAGCCACGTCGGCTCCAAATACCACCAAGGGTTTCGCCACGTCAGCCCTATACCACTCCTGGTATTGCCACGTCTGCCCTAAACCCCCTGGGCCTGCTGACACGTCAGGCCCACGGGCCTTCGGATCCAGACCCGGCCCCCAAAGGGAACCAAACCCGGTTGGGATTCTCTATAAATACTAGACCCACACCCACCTTTTGAGGTAATCAATCTTTTGCCACTTAAATATACCTAGTTATTGCTACTCTCTCACAGAGACTGACTAGATCGTCGGAGGGTCCGCCACCGGGATAAACCCCGGTGTTTCAGGACCGTCTGCAGGTACACAAGACCTCGGATCCGACCCCTCAGATCCGAGCCCAGACTTCAACATCATTCCGAGCTCATCGTAGGTTCCAGAAGGTCAACCGAAGATCGGCAGACGAGCAGCATTCTCCTTCAAATACAAATCGAGTCCGAACTCACACCTGGTGCATCCACACGTCTCCCAGAAATAAACCGCATCAGGTTGGCGCCGTCTGTGGGAACACTGCTTCAGAAGCCGATCCGAGCCAGACCCTCAAGGGGCCTCAACAACCGAATCCTCATGGCCTCCAAAGGCAAGGGGGCTGCTTCCTCCGTCAACTGACGGGACTCGCCCCCACCAAATGCTAACGCCGGGCCACGCACTTCAAAACATAGGACTCCCCCTCAAGAGTCCCAAAGGAGCGTCACCCAGCCAGTCCAGCCCGACCTCCGGGGGATAATCCTCAACCGCAAGATTACCCGCAACAGGGGAAGGGCCGCTTCCAACCCGGCCCCGAACCGTCCAAGACTGCCCCCCGAGGGACGAAGACCCGCGCTTAGCCGAGTCGGAAGACAACCCTCGGACCGACCAAGCCAGGTCGAGGGAGCCCCCGTCACTCACAAGGAGCTACAAGCCTTCCGAAGAGAAATTCTGGGAGCTCTCCGACGGGCCCCCAGGGAAGAAACCCTCAGTATCCAAACAGGGTCGGACGCCGAAGCCAGCGCGTCCCACCCATCAACAATCCAACCCGAGGACGATGGCGTACTCCTAAGGCGCCTACAAGAAATGGAGGATCGCCTCGATCACATAGGGGACGGCGGCCAAAGAGCGGCTCAGGGGTACAGACCTGTCCGTCCTCCCTTCTCCGCCCCCATTCTCCAAGCAGAAATACCCAGGAATTTCCGACCACCTCAATTCGAGACCTACGACGGCGAGGGAGATCCTGCTGATCACATGGAGGGTTTCAAAACCCTCATGATGATTCACAGCGCCTCGGATCCCCTACTATGCCGAGCCTTCCCCACCACACTCCGAGGTCCGGCTCGTGAATGGTACTCAAAACTCACCCCCGGCTCCATTTACTCCTTCGACCAACTGGAAGGCAATTTTCTTGCTCACTTCGTCACCAGCCGGAAAGCGGAAAGGACCAGCACCTCTTTACTTGGGCTCAGACAGTTAGACGGAGAGTCCTTCAGAGTGTTCGTCCGGAGGTTTACCACGGAAGCAAGGGCGGTCTCCTCCCTTGATCCAGGCGTCGCCTCTGCGGCCTTTCGGCACAACGTCCGTCACGGACAGCTGAAAGCTTCTCTGGCGAAGAGACCCCCCATCGACTTTCCCGACCTCCTCAACAGGGTCGAGAAATACATTAGAGCCGAAGAGGCCCTTAGCCCCGAAGAGGCCAGGGAGGCCGACTCGAAGGGAAAACGGAAGGCCGAAGAAGTCGAACCTTCAAAGAGAGCTCCGAGGGACGCAGGGGCCGTAAAAAAGATCCCGCCGATCCCCCGTTTCGAGAGGTACACTCCCTTGACGCATAACATATCCGCCATCCTCTTAGAAATCGAAGATAAAGGCATTGTTCGATTACCTCCCCGACCTAACGGCGGCAAGAACCGAGATCATCGCTTCTACTGCCGCTTCCACCGAGACCATGGACACGACACAGACCAATGCCGGGCCCTGAAAGACGAGATTGAGGGACTCATCTCCCGGGGATACCTCCGAGAATTCACCCAAGAAGTCCCGTGAGATCGACGAGATACTAGGAACCGGAGACACTCTCCCCCGAACCCTACCCCAAACCGCGTCCAGGGTCGGGATCCCGAGTCCGAAGGAGCTACAGACACCATTTATCTTGCATTGTGTCCATGGAGGGCCAGTGGGAGGGGAATCGAATACTTCCCGAAGAGCCTTCGTCAGAAAGGTGAATGCTGTCCAAGACAACCCCTCTCCCCAGCTGCAACCCATGCCAGTCTCATTCTCAGGGGAGGACCTCGAAGGCGTTCGCCTCCCCCACAGCGATGCCCTCGTCATTAGCCTCCACATGGCTAATTGTAAAGTTCGCCGAATCCTCGTCGACAACGGCAGCTCGGTGAACATCCTTTTCCTCGAAGCCTTCGAGAGTATGAAGTTACCTAGAGGCAAGCTCAAGCCGGCCGGATACACCTTGCATGGGTTCTCCGGCGTCCCTATCGTGATAGAAGGGATTGTCACCCTCGACGTCACCGCAGGATCGGCTCCCGCCAAGAGGACCGAGTCTATGGACTTCATGGCGGTCAACGTCAAGGCGGCTTACAACGCCATACTCGGCCGACCCAGGTTATGCTCCCTCCAAGCAGTGCCTTCGGCCTACCATCTGAAGCTCAAATTTCCGACCCCACAAGGGGTCGGCGTCGTCCGAGGCAGCCAAGAAGCAGCGCGATCATGCTACATGACCACCGTTGGGGGAGGAATGTTCCCCCTCGACGCCGTCAAATTCAAACCAGAGAAGGACGGCCCTACCCCCGGACCTGCCGCCGAGCCGAAGAGGTTCCCCCTTGACGCCAAGCGCCCGGTGAATCCCTGCGAAGAACAAGCACAGACTTTAACTTAGCTAGAAGTGAACCTGTTGTAAAGCTTTCCTTTGTAAAGAGCCGTTTTAGCGGCCCCTCTTATCTTATACTAAGGAAATCTCGTTGTATCATGCTCCAAACGCCTCGGCAGATCCGACCTAACACCAGGTTAGGGGATCGACACCCAAGACTTCACCTCATCCCACTCCGATTCCTCACGAAACGATAAGGCCGAGCCACATCCCCTTCATCATTTCGTATGCTATCAACCGGAGCAAAGAGTGAAATGAATTCCTTATTCATGTTCCTTTATTAGGCTAAAAGGAAACAAGCAGAAACCGCTACAGAAATACTCCCCTCATCTCGAACGACGGGAGGCCGCCCTCTCAAGGCCCCTCCGGTCCGACGAACAACTGGGAACTCTCTCCATGGCGTAAGGTTCCTTTGGATCGGCCACGATTGATATGCCGACCACGGAACTCGGGGCATCGGTGGGCCGCATACGTTTCGTTAGCAACACCACAATAGGTACGCCCCCCCTGATCGCTGACCACCCGTGGAAGGTTTCGAGGCACCCAGCATCGACCGGTAGAGGTGTATCTCCACCTCCTTCTCCACGAGCACGTCGCGAAGTCGCTTCTCAGAGGAGGGCCTCTGCCCCGAGGAACTCGACACGACGTATCCAGGTCCGACACCCCCGAGCTCCTGTTCCACCATCACCCTCCTCGGATGGCTTGCCTCTTCACCAAGGGCTTCGGACATGTTCCTGTAATAGCTAAAGGCCGCCTCGGCGGTGTGGGCCCTCTCACGATACCAAGCCAAAGTGGCCCCCAACGCCTCCATCTCGCTCCCAGGCCACGCCACGTCGGGACGACGGGGGCCCACCTAGGGAAGGAAATCCACAACCTACAAAGAGAGCCAACTCGTAGCACATAAGCAAGAAGGTCCGGAAATGACCGGCGTCAAAGCACTCGACAAGTCACAGTTATTTTTTTTATATATATATGTATATATATAGGAAAATGGTGATGCTTCTTACAAAAAGGCGGTGGCCAGTCCGCGGGAGGCAAATACAATCGAAAGGGAAGGAGAAAGAAAGACAAAACTATACAACTTGATTTCCCACCTCATCATCGGTCGGGTTCGCAGAAGGTTCGACGGCCAGGTTGTCAACGGGCCCCTCTTCGGCAGGAGCCTTCGGGGTCCCATCAATCTCCATGTCGTACTCAAAGTTCGACAGGTCGATGGTCGGATAGAAATGCCTCACATGACTGAGGGCCTTCGCGTAGCACTCATCCTGGGTGACTATCACCATCCGCTGACCCGCATCCGTCAGCTCTTTCCTCTCCTTGGCGAACGCAGCTGTCAACTCCCCCTTCTCCGTGGCGAACTTCCCCTTCAAAGAGGCCACCCTCTTCCCCCACTCGGTGTCCTTGGCCTCGAGCTCCAGCTTCATCTGCCGCTCCCTCTGATGCGAACCCTCGAGCTCGATCCGCATCTCCTTCATCTCTCGCTCACTCTTGTCCGCCCGAGCACGTTCTTGTGACAGGGACGCTTCGTAGAGGTTCTTCACATTAGCTCCCTGCATGCAAGCCTGCGACCGAAAGACACGGATAAGAAGAAAACTCCTGAAGCAAGACTAAACAGAAAAGAGGAGGTCGACAAGCTTACCGACAAGGTAGCCTGCGCCAGGCGCGCAAATGCCACCTCCACGGGCTCGCTCTCCATCATCTGGCGATCGCGAGGCGTCGCCAGCTTCTCTGCCACCTCTACGGCCTGGGCTTCCTCGGTCAGACAGTCGTCCATCCGAACCGACCAGTCCGGCGCCCACCGTTGCCGCAACATCTCCACCACCGGGTCCTCCTCCTCAACCTCTACCAAGGGACCTTTTCCCTTGTCAGGTTCGGATGCCCTCGCCAGGCCCTGACCCCTCGAAGGGGCAGCCCCCTTGCTCGTCTCCGAGCGAGTCCTCTTAACCCTTGACTCGAGCGGTACTCCCGAGATAACAAGGGGCGGATCCTCGGCCTCTTCGCCGCCTCCTCCTTCTTCTTCTCGGCATTCTCCTTCTTCATGGCAAGCCTCCTTGCTTTGATCGACGCCTCATCCATATCTACAGAAAAAAAACCATTAAGAGCAATGAGCAAGGAAGTACGAAAGGATCGAAAGAAAAGAAACAACTACATACGCAGAACGGCTGGGCTCAGTCCAACACTCGCCAGGTGAACTTCCGTCACCTTCGTCCAATCGATACTAGGGGACAAACGGAGGCGCTCAACAAACCCCCACTCCTCGGCCGTCAGATCCCCCGGCCCCGGCGCAGGATAGCTCGGCTTGGAGTAGTTCCATCGAGTCGGAATGTCCCAGGACTCTTCACTCCGGATCACCAGATACTTTCTCTTCCAATCCTTGATGGAGTCCGGGTGGTTATGAACAACCTTCCTCCTGCTCCGGGGAGAGATATAGTAAACCCCCTCGGCCGCCGAACTAATCATCAGCGTCGCTCGGAACACGTTCAAGCGCAGGGGTACCCGTTGTTCCTCGCACATCAGTACAAAACTAATTATCTGCTTCCAAGAGTTTGGCCCATACTGCATCGGCGCCAAGGAGGCCCAGTTCAACACTTCCCGAACAAACGGGTGGACCGGCAGTCTCAGTCCAGAGATAAACGCGTCCACGGGGAAGACACAATACCAAACAGATAGGGGATCAGTTGGGCGAAGAGTAGAGCCCGGCAGCATCAATTCGTAACTAGGACCGATGTGATACGCCAGCTGCAAAACCTCCAAGTCCCCGCCATCCAAGACGGTCAGAATCGCGTCCATCAACACCCTCGTCCGACTCGGCGAAGAGGCCTGCACGCCAAAGAGCTCCTTGTCGGATAGGTCATCAGGATATTGACGGAAATGCTTCGGCCGCTCGGGCGAACCTGTCCACAAGCTGCGGTAGACAGACCCCTGGCTCGAACCACCAGTCCTCGATCCTACCCTCCTCGGAGCCTTCTTCCTCTTCTTGGTTCGCTCCGGCGAGGGAGTGGATAAGGGTCCCCGACCAGTCAACATGGAACTCGGACCCGCACCCTGAACTGTGGATCTCCTTACAATGCCGCCCTCGCCTCCCTCTCCCTCGGAAGCCAACTCCAAAACACGGTCGTCGCCCGAACCATCGCTCGCTTCCCCCGACTCGCTGCTCTCCACCACGAAGGAACGACGAGAGCGCAACCACCTCGCACCATATACCTCCTCCTCACCTACGGGTTCCTCCCACGAAACCGTATCAGAAGACTCATCAACGTACACTAACTCCTCCTCGAGTACGGGCTCCTCCCAGGACGTCGATTCAGAGATAAGCTTCACTTCCCCCCTAGACGTCGACGCTGACGAACCAGACTGAGCCCTATCCATCTATGCCTAAACTAAGCAGACTTACCAACTCACCTGAGGTCACTTTGGAGGGGCGAGCCTAGTACGACAAGCAGCAAAGATGAGCGCTGAGGTGTTGAGAAATTTTTGAAAAAAGAAAGCAGCAAGAAAGGAGTGGACTGATAGGGGAAAGGGGGGAATATTTATAGGAGGTAGAAGCGACTCCTCGATTCCCGCGAGTACTGTTCACCTATTTGACATGCAACTGCCGCCTAGGAATTCGCGCCACATCCTCAAAACGTGCGATGCTGACATCATCCATTGACAGGCTGGCAGCCAGACAAGGAGGTCAGCACGGAAGAAGTATTCGGAGGAGGGAACATTTTTATTTTAAGATTTAAGGCGCCGTCCTCAGACAGACGCCCCGGGCTCCGAGACTGGGTCGGTTCCCCTTTCACCCGTGAGCAGCTCGGGGCTTACAGCGTCGTCGGCCGAAGACCCGAACTGTTCCCGGGTGAGACAGAAACCGCCTCAACCTGGAGCCCTATTGGGACGCAGAGTAGTCAGCCTCCAATCGGAGAATGACTCATCTACCCGGAGCTCAAAGCTTCAAGATGCCCCCCTCGGCAAGCACCCCGGTCGAAAGCAGATCAACACCCAGAGGTCGAAAGAAGTGCACCATTCCGAGCCAGTTGATGCAACTGCAAAGGTCCAGCCTACTCCAGCAACGGAACCTTCACAGTTGCAAACAACTAGCCCGGAACGCCCTTCATCTCTCTCGGAAGGATAGAACCTCCACAGTTGCAAACTGCTCACCCTTCGAAGTTCGGTCGTTGTCCCTCTCGCCCGGATCCCCCCTGGATCTGGCCGCCACATCAGGGCCATCAGATCCAAGAGAAGATCCGGGCGACAAAGAAACTACCTCTCCGACACAACCGGGGGTAAAAATTATCAAGAGACAGGCGTCCGCCGAAGCAGACACCTTTAAGGGCCAAACAGACCACCCTTGCTTTGATCTTAACCACTACGAGAAAGAGGGGGGGGGTACTTATAGCCTCCCCCAGGGGCCGGCCTTTATGACATGGGGAAAACCAAACGACGGAAGACCATGCGCCATACATTTATTAGGCGGCGCCATTAAAGCACCTAGGAAATGGGAACCTTGCACAGATCCCAGGGCACCCCCAAATGCTCCGTGAAAACAACAGACTACCCTACTCAAACAGTCCCAAGACACAACGGTTCGCCCACAAACGGCCCGACCCATAATCCCCTCGCCAGCTCGAGGTCCGGTCTGGCACCAGGGCACCCCTCTTCGGAAGATCCACCGGCTGGCCATCACCCTTACCAGCCCATAATTCCCCCTCATCTCGAGGTTCGGTCTGGCACCAGGGTACTCTTCTCAGGAAGAAACAACGGCTCGCCTTCACCCTCACCGACCCGTAATCCCTCGCCAGCTCGAGGTCCGGTCTGGCACCCGGGTACTCTTCTTCGGAAGATCCACCGGCTGGCCATCACCCTTACCAGCCCATAATTCCCCCTCATCTCGAGGTTCGGTCTGGCACCAGGGTACTCTTCTCAGGAAGAAACAATGGCTCGCCTTCACCCTTACCGGCCCATAATCCCTCGCCAGCTCGAGGTCCGGTCTGGCACCCGGGTACTCTTCTTCGGAAGATCCACCGGCTGGCCATCACCCTTACCAGCCCATAATTCCCCCTCATCTCGAGGTTCGGTCTGGCACCAGGGTACTCTTCTCAGGAAGAAACAACGGCTCGCCTTCACCCTTACCGGCCCATAATCCCTCGCCAGCTCGAGGTCCGGTCTGGCACCCGGGTACTCTTCTTCGGAAGATCCACCGGCTGGCCATCACCCTTACCAGCCCATAATTCCCCCTCGTCTCGAGGTTCGGTCTGGCACCAGGGTACTCTTCTCAGGAAGAAACAACGGCTCGCCATCACCCTTGTCGACGCATAAACCCTCGTCCTCTCGAGGTTCTGTCAGGCACCAGGGTACTCTTCTCCGGAAGATACAACGGTTCGCCATCGCCTTCACCTACCCATAAACCCTCGACAAGCTCGAGGTCCGGTCAAAGCCTCAGGACAACCTCACCAAGAAGGCCCTGTGAGTCGTCCTCCCATTTTTTCCACAACCATGAACACTCCTCCAAGGCTTGCTCCCGCACCCCCGCAGGAGTGGGGGGCTTGTGTGATAGGGTAAAAATGGCCTGAGGCCCAACCAGGGCCCAATACAATTCTCACTCGAAAAGGTAAAAATAGCTATCTAGCTCGGCCCCGAACCACTTCAGGGTCGGCGCCGAACCTCATGTTTGCCCTCACAGTACTGGCCTCCTCGTGCCGACGAGCCTCGGTAGTCCTCGGAGTCCGACCCGTGACAGTGCCACAGGCCGTCCCCCCTCTCTGGCGAAGCAGAAGGATGACCTGGCGCAGCCTAGGCCCTCCGATCCCCCCAGAAGAACAGGAGACCCACGATCAGCCACGTCGGCTCCAAATACCACCAAGGGTTTCGCCACGTCAGCCCTATACCACTCCTGGTATTGCCACGTCTGCCCTAAACCCCCTGGGCCTGCTGACACGTCAGGCCCACGGGCCTTCGGATCCAGACCCGGCCCCCAAAGGGAACCAAACCCGGTTGGAATTCTCTATAAATACTAGACCCACACCCACCTTTTGAGGTAATCAATCTTTTGCCACTTAAATATACCTAGTTATTGCTACTCTCTCACAGAGACTGACTAGATCGTCGGAGGGTCCGCCACCGGGATAAACCCCAGTGTTTCAGGACCGTCTGCAGGTACACAAGACCTCGGATCCGACCCCTCAGATCCGAGCCCAGACTTCAACATCATTCCGAGCTCATCGTAGGTTCCAGAAGGTCAACCGAAGATCGGCAGACGAGCAGCATTCTCCTTCAAATACAAATCGAGTCCGAACTCACACCTGGTGCATTCACACGTCTCCCAGAAATAAACCGCATCATTAGTTATTTAGATAAATTTAATTTAGTTGCGTTCTTTATTAAATTTCGATTATCCAAATAGTAATTCATCTAGTAATTTCGATACTTAATAAAATAATTAGTCCCCGTGGGTTCGATACTCTTTTTCACTTAACTATACTACTTGTTGTGATTTTGTACACTTGCAAAAATTCACACCACAAGCTTTGGGAAATCCGAAATACTTACGCAAGTGTTGCTCATTTCTCGTAATTCTCGCAAGCTCATCTAGTTTGCCGCAACTAGCATCATTGAAGAGAGACTACAACGTTCGAATATCGTTAAGAGGTGGAGAATGCCTAAGGGTAGGTGGAGTTCGTGCGGAGGTTGAAAACTCTGTGAGTACATCTACGAAGGTGTACCCTTGAAAGAGTATACTGGATCGATGAGATTGGGTAGAGATGTAGCGCCCCGAATTTTCAATATGATATCTCAGAAATACGTGACACAATTTCCAGCATCTATTTCATTGTAAGAGAAAACATAGCCTAACACAGAAAAATTTCCAGCTTTTAATACATCAATTCTTTACAAAGCACAGCAAAAAATTAAACATCTTGAATTACAATTCTTTCTTTTACAATACATTCTTTTACAAATTGCATAAGCCATATTTTTATTCTACCACATGCATCCAAATCCCAAGCTATAGGTACCTACCTTATAAACATGTGGCTAGAGATAACCCTAACTCCCAAAACTACGGGGTCAGTCATAACGGTGTGAGTGACATCAAAAGAAATGCAACATAAATAAAACATAAAGAATAAAGTCATAATCAACACATACCAACAGTAGTAACGAATGGATTATGAAATAATAATAAATAAAGCATGAAAACATCTAGTGAAACTAGACTAAGTGTCAAGTGTAGGAAAACAGGAAACAAACATGCATAAAATCAAGTCAAGAAAACACAAATGCTGTATGATGAGTCTCTAATGCATACTTGTCAGATTCTATGATTTCCATACGACATAAGTCGAGTGCAAGCCTTTATCGTTCTTCACTTTATAGAGTTTAATCTCTCGTTATGAAACTAATCCTACAACAGTGATAGAAAAAAGATCCAGATTACTCTGTGAATAGGTCTGACAACCCTTGATGCGCAAGCATCATGTAAGCATAGCTCAAAAAATTAGAGAATCACCTCCCTGCTGTGCACCCCACGAATAGGCCTGCTGACCCTCGATGTGCAGATACACAGTACATCCCGTGAATAGGCCCGTCGACCCTCGACATGCGAATGCACCGTATGTTCCGTGAATAAGCTTGCCGATCCTCGACACGCGAACATACCAACTGTCCTCTCGGGAAAAAAATAACACACAGTCCTGGAACGCATCCGTTGGAATAGACCCCTAGAGCATATACTTATGTTTTCCAAGTTTCATCACATCTCTACTAGTGTCTGTCCTTAAGTTGATTATTATTAAAACACAAATTTCTCCCTCTCTAGAGTTTGTGTATCTTACCAGACTTAATTCCAACAAAACAACCTCAAGACCCCAACTGGTCAAAATTCCACAAAATCTCATTTGCCAGTTTACAGGAATCCCACTCAACTCCTAGAGACTCTCAAATCGAACATCAACACAAAATCTTTCAATAAAACTATTAATTCCATCATCAAAACATTTATGTTAAGAAAACTCCTTTAACCAAACAAATCCAAATTTATCCAAATACTTCACAAATTTCCAGAACTGAAATGAAGTATCAAATCAACAAAATAACTGAGTTTCGTATTTTGAAGTGATAGAATATCAGGAAACATCAATTCCTTCGAAAACCGTATATATTTCACTTTATAAAGTCATAGAAATGCAAGTTAAACTCTATTATAATCAAGATATAACTCTCTGTAATCTGTAGCAAAAACTTCATCTAAAACAGTAGATCAATAATCTATAAGTGTAAATAAATAATCGTTCAAGAAATCAGCAAGGAAATTCAACAAATCATCAAAACAGCAGGTGACAATCAACTGTCGAAAACAATTCAAAAGAACGGCGATCGACTGCACAAACCCAGAAAATCCAATTTTTCAAACGGCGTTCGACCGCACGTCTTAGTTCAAAATGAGGCCGGTCGACCGTTAGCTGCTACTCGACTAGTTTCAAAATTGTGCACTTTTCCGACTGATACATGATTATACTCTTTTAAAACACGAATTGTAAATTAAAAACCCTGAGATGATCAAATACAACTTGCATAACATACTGGAGTTTATAAAACAAATCAAAATCTCACAAAGTTCATAAAAGATCAATTTTCAACAAAACTTCTTCAAAACGGGATATATGAATATATATAAGTGTATATAGGTGTGATTTAAAGCATCAAAATCCATCAATTTGAGTAGTATAATGCCTCAATTCAATCTCAGTATGAAACAAAACAAATCCCAATTGAAAACTTCAAAAAAACACAAAAGTTGATTTCGGCCTGTGTATAATCAGACTCAAAATCAATTGAACAACTCTAACCCTCAAAACTTGATCTTTTTAATCCACAAAACTCTTTGCAACTTGTTATACACATACCCCAACTGATTATATTAGTTTATCTCTTGATCATATGCAGATACAACATGTATTAGTCAAGTTCTCTTCATCAAAACACTCCAAACAGATTATATATATATATACACAGACACACACACACACAGTAAAGAACTCAACCACATTCACTTTTATGTAATTTACATTATACAAATCTTATTACATATAACCAAATCAGCAAGCGCATGAAAGAAAGCAACATACCCATGATTTTTATTAGGTTCTTAACAATCTCTAGTCATCTATATAGAATTTTAAATAATCAATAGCATAGTTTTCATGAAAGGTTCAATCTTGATTCATCCATCCATCAATAATTCATTATTTCATCATACCATCATCTATCATGCATTCTAATAGAAAAATCATTACATACAACATGTATAGAAGAGTAAGAAAGCAAATAAATGTCACTCACCTTATTGAAGAATCAACCGAAATAATAAAAAGAATAAGAAAAGTCATTCCTTTAGCAAGAAATCCACGATCCTTGCTTCAAAACTCCAAGAAATCAATAACAAAGAAAATCCTTTATTTTGTGCAGCAAAGAGACGGTTGGTACCTTTTTTATAACAGGCCGAAATTCAGGGTATTAGAGTTTTGAGAAGATTTTGCAAAATATTCCTTTAGAATATATCTTTACATATATAAATCCTTATACTAGGAAATTAGATTAACCAATTCAATTGAGATTTAAAATAAAAAAATAACCACCTAGATCTGGCTGGCACTGGTTTCAAACCCAGAAAAACGAATTTTCTAATTTTTGCCTCTAAGTGGCAATTTTGCAAAAAGACCATTCTTAAACAAATTTGCGAAATAAACCAAATATATTCGAATAAAAAGTAAACTCTTTACCTATGAGTTGGCTAGCTATCATGCTCAGCCCAAAAATCCGAAATTCTGGAGTTTTTGCTCCAAGTGGTAATTTAGCACAAAAGCCTCTCTTTTTGTAATATTTGTAAATATACCAAATAAATTTCAAAAAAATCCAGAAAATACATAAATAATACCTACTAATAAATATTAGGTTTTCCAAAATAATTTCTGACTTTGAATTTCCCCCAAAAAATATTTACACGTGTTCTGCACGTACAAAAAGATAAATTTCAGAAAAATGTTTATTAAATCACCAAAAAGTCACTTTAATTCCATTCATTAATCTAAAAACATTATTTTAAAAAATCTTGGGTGTTACAAGATATCAGTTCAACTAGAAGGAGAAGCTATTGTTCTAAGTGTGTTTGCTAGTGGAGTCATTAGAGTTTGGAGATGAATAATCACATCATGTGATAGCACCCGTATGCAATCCAAGGTGGAGTCTGTTAGGAATGTGTCTTGAATACTGGTGGTTCATATTAGAAGAAGGTAAGATGAAGCACGGAGGTCGAAGTGTCGAAGAGAGTAGAAGAAAATAGAGCAGCAATAGTGCAAGCAGTTGCAATCGACTGTCCGAAGTTGCGGTCAACTGCACACCCGATCGCAGTTGCACAAGGTTTGGCCAAGAGAAGGAAGATCAATCGGTCTTGTTGAATGGTCGACTGACCGAGGTGCTGTGTTCATTTTGGACCTCGATTTGTTAGGTCGTTTCAGTCCAATCTTCATGTAAGACCCCGTACTTAAGCGGGTATATATATAATATTATATATATATATATATATATATATATATATATATATATATATATATATATATATATATATATATATATATAAAATAATAATAATAAGAAGAAGAAGAAGAAAGAGATGAGATGTGTATGTGGTTGATTGTGGCCTATAGATGATTCTATGGGTATGATAAAAAAGGATTGATGAAGAGATGGGCCTACAGGACTGCCTATGGAGCTTATGCATTAATGTTGGAAAAATGAGAAATGAAGTGTGCATGCATGCATGATGGTCAACGTGAGTTGGCATGGGAATGAAATCCATATCGGAAAAATGTGGTGGACAAGTGTGAGTTATATAGGATTCCAAATGAGAAAGGTTTACCTAAGGGTTAACCCACCTTTTGATGGTGCCTGTGGTGGGCGTGGCTAGAGTTTTGTATCCTTTTTTTGCATGTGCGCACGTGTAGCCGTGTGCGTAGCTGAGCCAGGCTCGGGGCATTACACTTCAACTCCAAGTTAGATCGTACGGCTCCTATTCAGTTACTTATTTTCCAGGTTATATCGGACGCTAAGAATCAAGATTAAACCTAGGGTTTTCTCTATTGTTCTATATATATATTGTAAACTCCTCCAATATGAGAGTAGAGTACTTCATAGATTATTTTTTTCATTGCGAAGAGAGCCTCGAGAGAGAGATAGTTCTTAGTGAGTGAGTTTATTTTCTTATATTGAGTGAATCAGTAACTCCTTGTAATCTCTTCTAGCTGAATATCAGATCTCCCTATATTTTCCCCCGAATTAAGCAAAAGCTAACTAGGATAAATCCTCATTGTGTTTGTGTTGGATTGGTAGATCTACTTGCTTGCTCAATTGATTCGTCTCTTCTACTTTGACTTTCTCATTGCTCTATTTAGTTCCACTGCGATAACGGGCATTCGTTGACGCCCCAATCCCAACATTAACAATCTACAAGTTTAGAATTATTTTAAATTTTTTTCTTAAACGGTCTATCTGTCTGACAAATAGAAAGATATGCAAAGGAAAGTGCAAGGTTTCAAGCATAAAATTATTGGTGGAAACTGCTTTTGCTTTGTTTGAAGCGGGTTGCAACCGAGGATGCTGAGTTTTACTCTTAACTCACTTGCAATGGAAAATATAGCTACCAATTTGGAGGTCGTTAGAGCATCCACAGTCGTCATTGTTTAAAAAATGCATAAATGCATAAATGCATAAATGCATATAGCATTTAGCCATTTTGCTGCAGTCGTCGAATGGTATTTTTTAGCAATTTAAATTAAAATAATAAAAATCTAAGATCAGATGGAGCTTGAAGTTGCGTCAAAGGAATTAAATTATTTTTAAATTGATAGACGCAACTTCACATTGCATCGGAAGAGAGAGAGAAAAAAAATGTGCCAGATGCAACTTCACCTTGCGTCCGGGATTTGGGGGTCTTGAAGTTGCGTCCGACCACTTGATTTTTTTTTTTTTTTGGCTTTATTTGCTTTTTCCGGATTTTGGGGAGTATTTTTAGGCTTTGTTAAAAAATTATTGACCAGATTACCCCTAGTTCTTATCTATATATTGATGTTATATTGGAACGAAGCAAATATCAATTTGCTCTCGCCTAACTCTCTATTTCAATCTGCTCTCGGCCAACTCTGTATCTCAATTTCATAAGCCCAACTCTCTATATCAATTTCTTAATTGGTCGAGAAAAATGTCTTCAATACGAAGATTTATTGGTCATTTGAAATCAAAGCGGGAACATATACCAGCTTATGGCAACACAAGCAACAAAGCTAAAGAGGAGATTCCAAATGTCGACTTTGCCGATCAATCCAGTTGGAATCGTGTAGTAGACGATTCCAAACATATAAGTCAATATATTGCTGTTACACCTGAGGGCGGTTTCTGTAAATTCAGGGAAAATTGGAAGGAACCAATCAAGATGTACAATCAGTATTTCTCACGGGTCCCACTTATTAAACAACTAGTAGAGCAGGCGGGATGACACCGTTTCATGAAAATCAATATAAACAAGTCTTCGATTCGGCTCGTCGAGGCACTCGTAGAGAGATGGTGGGACACTACCCACACTTTCCACCTACCGTGTGGTGAGTTGGGTTTCATTCCATTGGATTGGGTTATGCTAACGGGGATTCCTATCGGTATTGGCGAGTTGCCTCCATGCGACGATGAGGCCTATACTTTTTAAATTGCCCAGGCTCGCTTCTTTCCAGAATTAACAGTAGATGATTGGAAATCACAAGGTATACGGTATTCATTTTTTAAAAATTATTTTACCAATACTATGATTGAAGAAGCCGAAACCGATATGGAACTAGCAACGAGAATTGCACGAACTTTCTTTATGTACTTTCTCGGTGCATTTCTTTGTACTAATGGTGCTAGGTTAGTAAGGTGTGGTTGGCTAGCCATAGTTATAGACCTGAATGTTGTTGCCAAATACGATTGGGGTAGTCATGCACTTGCTCTGCTGTATTTGTCTTTGGACTCATGTAGCAGACTTAAAGTAAAGGGGTTTAATGGGCCGTGGCAAGTGTTGGAGGTAATACTTAATCTATTAGCTACTAATTTTAGTCGAATAATGTCATTATGTTATTACAATTGGTCTTTTCGTAACATATTTGATACTTATGCTTTACAGTATTGGGCTTACGAATACACAGGAGGAGTTATACACTCGTTGTCAACAATTAAGCAACACCGAAGTACAGCTTCGACGAATAATAATTTTAGAAATGGTATTGAGGGAATCAATTTCTCGTGAATTACCAAATGTTAGGCGATCTGTATCGATGAGCAGACCATCTAATTCTCGACATAGACCATTGAATCCGAATTTAGATGACACCGGTGCATTCACGTCCTCATTTGTGCCTGAAACATAGTATAATTTTAAAGAGTAGGAAAAATTGTACATCATTTATTTTCTATTTACCTTGATGGTATTAATATCAACTTGTAAATCTCAATCAGAAAATGTCACATGAGGGTATTGATGTCAATTTGAACATTTTCTTTTTCCTCATTTGTAAAACCACATAATTAATGTCAGGGTATTGGGCTAACTTAGGGATTGTAGACTTGAGGGTATTGTAGTCACATTATTTATGTCACATGGCTAGTTGGTTTATACTTGAATTGTAGTGAAATAGGTTTTTGTATTTATTCAATTCCGTACCCATTATTCACAGTTACTTTCTTATCTACGAAGTGTAGGTTTTGACTTTTTTACACCTATTTATTTACTTTGAGATTGGACATGACCTATTTATTAATTTTGAGATTGGATAGGACATTGATGATTCATTCTTCTTCAAGCGGTATGATTAGTATTTATATGCTGCCATCCTGTGTACATTTATTTCTCGACTACACTTTGTAAACTTCAACTCCAAAAGAACCCACTGCAAATTTACCTTCTAATTAACCATGGCTAATTTACATGTACCTTCTTCCTCGAGTTCATCTTTTGATTCATCAGAGGAGGACAACATTGTTGTTGCTAAGATTGTTCACAACCGCCTAGTAAGGATTGACAAGGCAATCCAAGCTAGTGAACAAATCAATCATCGCCATTACATTCGTCGGGAAAGTGAAGAAGGTCATAGACGGATATGGAATTACTTTGCCGAAAATTCAGTTTATCCAGATTCAATTTTCTGTCGTCGATTCCGTATGCACCGAAAACTCTTCAACCGGGTATTGGATGCTATTGTGGGTCACGATCAATATTTTCTCCGGTCTCAGGATGCTTGTAAACAACTTGGCTTAACTCCTCATCAAAAAATTATGGCGGCACTACGATGTTTGGCATATGGAGGTGCGGCTGATGCGGTTGACGAATATATACGTATAGGCAAAACAACGGTATTGAAAACTCTGCATCGTTTTTGTTTTACAATTGTTACATTATTTAGTACTCAGTATATGAGGAAACCCACACCAACCGATGTGGAAAGACTACTCGAAGAGAACAGAGCTCGAGGCTTCCCTGGGATGTTGGGTAGTGTAGATTGTATGCATTAGAAGTGGAAAAATTGTCCAGCGGCATGGCATGGCCAGTACACAGGACATGTTCGGGAACCGACTATTATTCTCGAAGCAGTTGCTTCGTATGATCTTTGGTTCTGGCATTCGTTCTTCGGAATGCCATAATGCAATAATGATCTAAATGTGCTGAACCAGTCAACTTTATTTAATGAGATTCTTGATGGTTGCACACCTCCTGCTAATTTTGTCATCAACAACCACAATTACAATATGGGCTATTATTTAGCGGATGGTATATACCGACCATTGGAAACCATCGTCAAAACTTACACCGCACCAGATACACAAAAGAAAATGAAATTCGCAGAAATGCAAGAGGGTGCAAGAAAAGATGTGGAACGTGCTTTTGGAGTTTTACAATCACGATTTGCAATAGTGAAGGATCCATTACGTATGTGGGATGCAGATAGTTTGTCATATATTATGAAAACATATATCATCTTACACAACATGATTGTTGAGGATAAACATGACGAAGGAATTCTTGATTATGATTATGATCAAATTCCTGACTCGATTGAGATCGAACCAAGCACAGGTGGATCAATTTTTGAACAAGGCCGAATCGTTCGCAACGTCATTCTACATGATCGACAAAAACACCATGCACTTTGTCAAGATCTTGTGGAGCATATTTGGAATCAATATGGAGATAAGTAACTGCACTTAGTATTTATTACTATGTATTCCCATTTTCTTGTAAGTTTTACTTTGATGAAATAATTATAAACGTAGTTAATTTACTACTTTGAACTGTGATATAATATTTGAAGCGTATTGTAAGCCAATAATTATGAGTAAAAACTATCGTTACCATATTATAAACACAGGATACATTCACAATTATAATTTAAAATAATAACGTAGAGACCATCTAATTAAAATTCAATTTAATCACACAGGATACTATAGAGCCATATTGTTAAAACACGATTCTTCTTCATTTCAAATTAATAACGTCGGATACATTCGCAATAAAAATTGCATGCTTACATGAAATTAAGATAAAATACAAATTTTGGGCTAATGTTCTTTACCCATCGTTGTAACCTCATTTTTGCAGAATTTCGTTTTGCCTACACATAAAATAATATCGTTGATTCATTGGCAACGTGTTCGGATCAATACCCATAATGCGATCTTTCTCAGCCCGTTCTTTAATATCGCATTCTCGGTTTTTTATCGCATTCCTCCTATCTTGCGATTCTTTGTATACAGCTGTAAAAATTGCAGTTTCTTCAGCCATATCTTTGTATTCTGATGTTTTGGCGATTCTTTTTTCTTTCCTCTTAGCATCTTTGTGACCTGGTGGTCGGGTAAGGGGTGTAGGTGAATCCGTATCAATGGGTATATCTGAGTCCCAATTGTTTATTGTGGAAGAGTTTTGGCTACCACTCCCTTCACCGGATTGGGTATTTTGTACTCAATCAAACACTTGTATAGTACGCAATAAAAACTTCGGCTGATCTTTAAGAATCTCATAAAATTCATCAAATTTGAAAGCTCTCCTCGAAGTTGCCATATATTCTACTCTGGCTTCATGAATCTGAGACAACATTGAAATTGCAAACGTTATTATGTACACAAATAATACAAATAATGACTTTAAATCCTACTTTTTTGTACATACCTTATCTGTCTCGGTTTTTTCGCTACCGACCCTAATTGTTGCATTGCTCAATTTTGCTATGAATAGGGTTAATTCTTTCGAAATCTGTTGAAATCGACTAGTATGTGAGCTAACTGTTCTGTCGGTCGGAGTTCCTAATATTACCTTAAACGTAGAAAAAATACGTTCCCAGAACTGTGCCTCGGATTGATCGTTACCGATCAGTGGATCTTGAGTTATACTAATCCAACTCTGGCACAAAAGAACATCTTCCTAAGCCGTATATGCTCTCCCCCTTGCACTTCTGCTCGCCATTGATTTTCTTTCACAAATAACTCAATACAAGACAGAGAGGTAATAGAAACTTGAGATCTGAAAGTTTTTTTAGACAATTGTGATGCTAATATTCAGTTCAGGATGGGTACTATATATACAAAATTTTAGTGAGCTGTTCAGATAAAGAAAGAGCAATTGGATTGATCTTGGAAAGCAAAAAAGAGCCGTTGAATGAAGAGGGGGGCAAAATGGCAATTCAATATTTTTTTTATAAAAAAAACCCAATGGACACAACTTGAAGTTGCGTCCGACAAAACCGGAAGTGAGGGATGCAACATGAAGTTGCGTCCGAGAGGGTTCTTCATTTTGAGATTTTTTTATTTACGAAAATTTATTTTTTTTGGAGGGACGCAATGTGAAGTTGCTCTGACGATTAAATTAATATTTTTTTTAGAGCGACACAACTTGAAGTTGCTTCGTTTAAATTATGCATAATTCTCATATCCGCTCTCATTTATAGCAATCTACTGTCGCAAAATATGCAAAATATGCATATTAAGCAAACGACTGCTGCACATTTTTTGCGAAAATATGCATTTTGTGCATATTTAGCAAACGACTACAGATTCTCTTACTATAACATAATTTTTTTTTATCCAATTACATTCGAAGAAAACATGCTTCGAATGTAATTGGATAAAAAAAAATTATGTGATATAGCTTTGAACTAGTCAAGGTAACTAGACTGCAAATGCAACTAAGAGTTATAAAATATGTAGCCCAATTGCATTGTTTGGCTTCTCCTTTTTCACTGAGATATTAATGAAAAATATGAGTTAATTCTATTTTGCTAGTTAATTTTTTGTTTTTGGTTTTTGATAAGCTTCTATTACTAGGTATGAAAAATATCATTCACTGAGATATTAATGATAATTAATTCTACTCACTACAACACATGCTGGATTTACCGGCGTATATTCCCCGGCGTTTTACCAATCGCGCCGGGGTAGGATAGACCAGGATAGGGTCGCAAAATGTATAGTTATACACCGGCGGCCTCTAAAAAATGCCGGTAAATTATAACATTCACCGGCATTTTTATAAAAACACGCCGGTGAATAGAAAGCGGAAATATATCCCCACAAATCCTCTCCCTTTCACCTGCGTTTATTAATAAAAATACCGGTGAATATACAGGTATAAATTCCCAATCCTATCGCGAAACCCTTAGCACATTTCGTTTTGTTTTTTTTACCAAACCCTAAGTTTCCCCGCGCCGTCACCCTTGGGCCTCCTTCCCTTCCTCGACAACTCCTCCGTCAACGTCGCCATTGGGCCTCCTTCCCTTCCTCGACAACTCCTCCATCACCATCGCCATTGGGCCTCCTTCCTTTCCTCGACAACTCCTCCGTCGCCGTCGCCATTGGGCCTCCTTCCCTTCCTCTATCCCGCTCAGTCATTTCTCTCTCAAAGCAAGTACTCTCTCTCTCTCTCTCGCTCTCTCTCTCTCTCTCTCTCTCTACTTCTTGATTTTGTGATGGTAATGGTTTGATTGTAATGGTGTAATTTTGTGATGGTAATGGTGCGATTGATTCTGTGATGTTTATGTTTGTGGGAATTTTGGGTGGTAATGGTTTGATACTCGATTTAGGGAAATTTTGGACGTTTATGTTTGTGCGATTCTGCGATTTTGTGATGGTAATGGTTTGGGACTTCACTATTTTTGTAAGGAGTAATTTAGGGGAGATTTGAAACTGAATTTGCCAAAAATGTGGCAATATACTCAGTTTCAAGAGGCTTGTTGGTTCTTGTTGGTTCTTGTTGATTATCGGCTGAAACTTTAGCAAAATCCGAGCATGATCGTAAATTAATAAACTAGCATTGGTTCTTGTTGGTTCTTCTTGTTGATTATCGGCTAAGCTAGCTTCTTGTTAGTTCTTCTTGTTGATTTTCGGCTAGGCTACCTTCTTGTGGATTCTTGTTGAAGCTAGAGAGCTTTAAGAAGTTGAACTAACTGGCTTGGATCTGAGGAGTTAGTGGACTTCGGAGCCAGGTGTTTCTAGCTCGGATTTTGCTAGGTTTTTGGAGCTCGATCATCTCCCATTTTGAAGCTTTATGTGAGGTTATATACAAGTTTATTTTACAGATCTCTGTTTATGGATCAACGAAGTTTTTTTGGTGAACATAGCATGAGAATACTAACTCGTTTGAGTTTGCTTTCTTATGCATTTGGAGATGGGTTAGTTGCTTTTGGGTTATTATGCATTTGAGTTTTAGTTTGGTTAAGAGTAAACTGGAATTATGATGCATTTGGAGATGAGTTAGTTGCTTTTTTGTCTGAATTTGGAGATGAGATGTATCATATATCTGAAGTTGCACACTATGATTTTTTGAGGAGCGACTAGTGATGGAAATTTTTTAATTAAACTTTATATACAATTATATCATGAAAGGGGATTGCTTGGGTTTGAAAATGAGATTGCTCATGCTTGTTGCTTGGGTTTTAAGTGAATTTGGAGATGCTTTTTTGTCTGAATTTGGAGATGAGATGGATCATATATCTGAAGTTGCACACTACGATTTTTTAAGGAGCGACTAGTGATGGAAATTTTTTAATTAAACTTTATATACAATTATATCATGAAAGGGGATTGCTTGGGTTTGAAAATGAGATTGTTCATGCTTGTTGTTTGGGTTTTAAGTGAATTTGGAGATGCTTTTTTGTCTAAATTTGGAGATGAGATGGATCATATATCTGAAGTTGCACACCACGATTTTTTGAGGAGCGACTAGTAATGGAAATTTTTTAATTAAACTTTATATACAATTATATCATGAAAGGGGATTGCTTGGGTTTGAAAATGAGATTGTTCATGCTTGTAGCTTGGGTTTTAAGTGAATTTTTTTAGGAGCGACTAGTGATGGATTTTTTTTTTTAGTCTAAACTTTATATACAATTATATCATGATGTCTACATGAGTATCAGTTTCTAACATAATGTTCATGCGTGTTGCTTGGGTTTGAAAATGAGATTGTTCTTTGCCAAATAGGCTTGTAAGTGATGATGAGATGGATTATGTAAATGAAGTTGCATACTATGATTTACAGAGGAGTGACTAGTGATGAAATAATCTTGTTTGAACTTACATTCTGATTTCAATTGACAGTTATCTCATGAGTATTATAAAAGTATAAGATTCATTTCAGTTAGTAGCATTGTTGGTTTGAAAATGAGAGTGAAAGTATTCTCTTTCACTATTTGTAGTTCAATAATTTGAACTCCATATTTTGGTTTTGATTGTAAGAGTGCTGCATGTTTTTTTTTTAATTTTTTATAAAAATTATATACCTACACCGGCGTTTTTACAAACGCCGGTGTAGATTTCAAAAAAAATTACAGCTCCTACGGCGGCGTTTGTATAACGCCGGTGAATGTATATCAGCTGAAAAATAGGGCACTTAGAAATACCCATACACTGACGTTTTTACTGCCGTCGGTGTATACACAAGATTTACCGGCGTTCCGTAAAAACGCCGGTGTAGACCCATAGTATTCCGCGACGCTCGCTTCGGCGGCATTTGGACTGGCATTTTTATAAACGCCAGTGAATGTTTCACCGGCGTTTTTAAACGCCGGTGTAAATTCGAAAAAACGCTGGTGAATCTAGCGTGTGTTGTAGTGACTGTTAGTTAATTCGTATTGAATGAGCTTCAATCTTTACTATTTTAATTGGAGAGTTGAGGTGTGTAATAAACAAACTCTAACTTTGTAACTATATAAACACATATAATAAACGTACAAATTATATCCAACAAATATAAATGTGCACCGCACGTGTAGCCCAAAACAAAACATTCAAATATAAACTATTTTTTTCTTATTCGATATATATTCACTTAATTTGATGACTTTAATTTTTTTAGACGTGCATCGCACGTACATTATACTAGTTTCTAGTTAATTATTCATTGATGGTTTGCTAGATGCTGAATTGCCAATTTTTTCCCAAGCTGACCCACTTTTTGAAAGTTTTTCCCAAACTGATCCATTTTTTTAAAAAAAATCTCAAACTGACCCACTCGCTTTCTCAGATAGCGAGTGTAGTCAAAATCCACTCGCTATCTGAGAAAGCAAGTGTTGATTTTCGGTTTTTTGGTTTCTTCCTTGGCCAAGACTCCTTATCTCAACAAGCGAGCTTGTTTTAACCAAACTCGTCTTTTGAGACAGCGAGTGTTGATTAGAGTTTTTTAACTTTCTCAACCCAAACTCGCTGTCTCAAACAACGAGCTTGTTTTAAACAACGATCTTGTTTTATCCAAACTCGATGTTTGAGACAGCGAGTGTCGATTAGGAATTTCTTAAACCCCAGGGTCAATTTTTTTTTCTCTTCTCTCCATTCTTACTCCTAACTCTGAAACTCAAAACCCTAGCC
The DNA here is from genome assembly GCA_017893485.1 of Hemerocallis citrina. Taxonomy (NCBI): domain Eukaryota; kingdom Viridiplantae; phylum Streptophyta; class Magnoliopsida; order Asparagales; family Asphodelaceae; genus Hemerocallis; species Hemerocallis citrina. Next base: position 200,725 of record JACEHZ010000060.1, on the reverse strand, counting down.
TCCCAAATTCGACCTTCTACCAACAAAATCTTCTATAAATATAAAACTATTCACTTAATCTTTGAATGCTCAATGCTCGAAACAGCGAGGTTGGGGTTTAAGAAATCCCCAATCGACACTCACTGTCTCAAAAGGCGAGTTTGGTTAAAACAAGCTCGTTGTTTGAGACAGCGAGTCATGGCCAAGGAAGAAACCAAAAAAACTCAAAACCAACACTCGCTTTCTCAGATAGCGAGTGGATTTTGACTACACTCGATCGCTATCTGAGAAAGTGAGTGGGTCAGTTTGAGAATTTTTAAAAAATTGGATCAGTTTGGGAAAAACTTTCAAAAGGTGGGTCAGTTTGGGAAAAAATTCTGAGTTGCCATGTATGTACTTATCAAAGACCATATCCATTAATTTTGACAAAAGCCCTTCTAAAAATTTATCCTTAATTTAAAGCCCTCAAATTTTTCTAAAAAGTAGGGGCTTTTGCCTCTCCCTTTGCCTTTTCTCTGGTCTATAAAAACCCACCACCTCCCTCTCACAAACCCCACCCACAAAATATATCCTTTCTGTTTTCATTCCCTTGCTCTCTCTCAAACTCCCAACACTTACAACACAAGCATTTAACAGAGACATATCTCTCTTTCTCCATCTTCAAATTTTTTAATTATTATTTAGAGCTTGAGATGGATTATAGCTTTGTCTACACTTTGCTTGTCATAGCTATTGTCTCCTATCTTTTCAAAATTAAGCACAATGATGGGAAGTCCCCAGCTAAGGTGAAGCTCCCACCTGGTGGAATGGGGTGGCCTTATATAGGAGAGACCCTTCAACTCTACTCACAAGATCCCAGTATCTTCTTCTCCTCGAGGCAGAAAAGGTTCCTCTACTTATTTCCCCTTTTTTTTTTCTTCTTAATTAGTTAATTATGGTGTAGAGCAATTGGGGGGGGGGGTTGTAATTTTTGTCTTGTTTGTGTTTTTTCTTTCTTTCCGAGAATGTTATTTCTTTGCAATGGAAATAGGGTGGAAATCATTTTTACTTTTTGATATTGTAGGTATGGGGAGATATTTAAGACACATATTTTGGGCTACCCTTGTGTAATGTTGACAAGCCCTGAAGCGGCAAGATTCATCCTAGTTACGGAAGCCCACCTATTTAAGCCCAGCTATCCTCGAAGCAAGGAGAAGATGATTGGCCCATGGGCCTTGTTTTTCCACCGAGGTGACTACCATGCTCGTCTGAGGAAGCTCGTCCAGAGCTCGCTCATGCCTGAAGCCATCCGCGGACTTGTTCCCCACATTGAAGCTAGTGTCATTTCCATGCTCAACTCTTGGGATGGACACATCCTTAGCACATTTCATGCATTGAAGATGGTACAAATTCTCTTTGCTTTCATTTAATTTATATTTTTTGAGGGGTTAGAATAATGAGTGTGGACTTCATATATGATCTGGTACTGTTATTCCAATGCAGTTGTCATTCGAAGTTGGCATTCTCACAATCTTCGGAGGTCAACTGAATGAATCCTACAAACAAAAACTAAAGAACAACTACTACATAGTGGACAAGGGCTACAACTCATTCCCTACAAATATTCCGGGAACTTTGTACAACAGGGCAGTCGTGGTAAATCTATATATATAATATGATCATCATATTGATCGACAATGTTGCAAATTAGCAATGAAACATAAATTTGATATTTTTGTTATAATTTAAGGCAAGGAAAGAGATGAAGAAGATATTGAGTGAGATCATGAATGAGAGAAGAAAGAATGGGGACTTCAAGAAGGATTTGCTAGGCTCTCTCATGAACTCAAAGGATGGAGATCAAGGCGATGAACTTACAGATGATCAAATCTCCGATAACATCATAGGCGTTCTGTTTGCAGCCCAAGACACTACGGCAAGCGCACTCACATGGGTCATCAAGTACCTTCACGATAACCGGAAGGTTCTAGAAGCAGTGAAGGTAAGGCTTAGTCTAAAATATCAAATTCAGTTTGGCTTCGATCTCTTTTTGAAGTCACTGTAACCAATTTCATGTGTCTATGTCTTTTGCTTGTAGGAAGAGCAAATGGCTATATATGATTTAAATGGATGTGGGAGCCAACCCTTGACATGGTCCCAAACAAGAAGGATGGCCCTCACTCATAGAGTATGTAAATTGACATCTCTCTCTCAATCAATTACACACACACTAATTCATTTGTTTTAGGATGAGGTTAACATATGAAATTATGTTATTTTAATTTCCACCCTTATCCAGGTGATACTAGAGAGCATGAGGATGGCTAGCATCATTTCGTTCACATTTAGAGAGTCGGTGGCCGACGTGGAATACAAAGGTATGCATGAGACTGTCTCATCGACTATGTTCACTGTACGCTATGATCCATCCATCCATCCATCCATCCATTCATCAGTGCTTCAGAATTCAGATAGCTAGAGCTTTATCGAGTGTTATTTTAAAATTTAAATTCTAACTTAATTTTTTGCGGGGATTGTTGCAGGGTACCTTATCCCAAAGGGGTGGAAGGTGATGCCTTTGTTCAGGAACATACATCACAACCCAGAATATTTTCCAGATCCACAAAAATTTGACCCTTCTAGATTCTTGGTGTGTGCTTCATACTTTTTCTTGGTTTTGAAAATTAATTGTATATGCAATGTACATCTCAATTTGCATTTTGTTGCTTGTCTTTTCGAATCTCTAATATAATGGGAGAAGACCTTAGTTTAATTTGTCCATCTACCAACCTGTACAACGCATGTGCATAACTATTGTAAATGAGGTTTTAATTAAAATCCAGACTAAGTCTGAATTTTTACTTTTAAAAAAACTATATTTATAAAGACGTGCATTGCACGTGTAAACTACTAGTAAATATTATGGGAGAATTGGGATTGTCATCTATAGACAACCTGTAATTTATAGACATTTAACTATTTAATCACAACTACTTATTTTTAAGTGAGAGTTATATTAATCATTCATACTCAACTGTTATTAGTTACCATAATACCCACAAAGTTTAAATTTATTTACAACATAATTATTTACAAAAGTATCACTCATATAAAATAAAAGCTTGTGCTAGTAGAAGTAATTTGTAAAGAGCGCGTATGAGTAAATGTATGTCGCAGGTTCGATGTCAGATTACGTCTTAGTATTTACTTTATAAAATAAATGAAAAATTGATTAGAACGTGCATCGCACGTGCATGTTACTAGCATATATCTCTAATCTCTAATTTCTAATCTCTAATATTTTAATGGGAGAGTTGGAGTTGTGTAACCAAACAAACACATGCATTGTAACCAAACAAACATGTGCAATGCACATGTATAACTAATATAAAGAAGGTCTTCGGTTCGATGCCAGACAACGTTGAAATTTTTACTTTAAAAAAATATATATTTATTAAGACGTGCATTACACATGTAGATTACTAGTTATTATAATGGGAGAGTTGAGGTTATCATTTGTAGACAACATGTAATTTGTAAACATTCAACCATCTAATCTCAATAATTCATTTTTAAATGAGAGTTATATTAACAATTCATTTACTCAACTGTTGTTAGTTATCATAATACCCTCAAAGTTCAAATTTATTTACGACATAATTATTTACAAAAGTGTCACTCATGTAAAATAAAAGTTTGTGCCTCTAGAGGATTTTTAAGAGAATGTGATAAGTAAATGGATGTCTCAGGTTTGAGGCCAGATTACGTCTTATTATTTACTATATAATTTTTTTTATTGAAACGTGCATCGTACGTGCAGATTACAAGTAATTATAATTTGAGGCCAGATTACGTCTTATTATTTACTATATAATTTTTTTTATTGAAACGTGCATTAATTTATTTCCGTTTTGTATTTTTTCTTGCAACAAATTATTCCTTACATTTGCTTTTGGTGAATGCAGACAACACCAAAACCAAATACATTTTTGCCTTTTGGGAATGGTGTTCATGCTTGTCCTGGAAATGAGCTTGCCAAGCTCGAAATGTTTATATTCATCCACCATTTAGTCACCAAATACAGGTACATATATCCTCTAAAGTCAAAATTTTTGTATGAAATGTACATTTTTTCTCTCTCGATCCCCTAGGTATTAATGGGAAACGTATCCCCTAAATGCGGATTTATAGAATATCCATTCAACCGCATTTTAAAGATGGATGTTCACATTCATGATTCTACTAAAAATTCAAAGTTTCTCAATAAATGAAAAAGAAAAACTTATATGATGTTTTGTTTATCACCGTAAAGTTTCTCAATAATTAGTTGTTCGATGTTTTGTTTATCATACAAAGAAATATTTTAGAATATAATGAGCTAAGTTTCAGCAAAGGGAAAGACAACCTAAATGGAAAGGGGCAAATGAGGGAGGAAAAGGGGTACATCTAATAAACTGGGAGAGAGTCTGCGAAAGGAAAGACTTGGGGGGGTTGGGAATCGTCAATTTAGGAGACATGAATAAAGCATTGCTCAGTAAATGATGGTGGAAGTTGGCTAATAGGCGAAACAATTGGTTGTGTAAATCTTTCATTAAGTATCGGGTGAGAAAGAAATTCAGATATGGGGGAAATGCATTTATAGTAGGAATTCCTTCCTATGGAAAGGGGTGTCCAAGATGGAAGATATTTTACATAGCAACACAATCTGCAGGGTAGGGAACGAAAAGAACACAAAATTCTGGAAGGATAAATGGTGTGAAAACAATACTCTCATGGGACTTTTCCCGTCAGCGGCAAAAACAGTCCTAAGCAGTGATACTTTGGTCTGTGACGTCTGGAGTAACAACAGGCTTAGGCTAGAAGTCAAGGATAACCTAGGTCAAGACTCTATCAATCAGCTACAAAATCTAAACAACTGCATTCGTATGGAAGGGAGGTACACCCAAAAGGTTGAAGATGATAGATGGTGGATGCTGGAGCCGAGTTACAGATTCACAGTATCTTCTCTATACAAAAGGCTCAACGATGGAGGAAGAAGAAGCAAGACTGTAGACGTTATATGCTGCATTAACGTTCCTACTAAAGTGAAAGTCTTTCTCTGGTTAGTGAATAACGACTCGATCCTATCGAAAGTCAATATGACGAAACGTGGAATTCCGATGAACGCCGTGTGCACTAGATGTCAAACACAGGATGAAGATACGAATCACATCCTTTTTAACTGTCCTAGAGCGAGAATGCTCTGGGAGAGTATGGGTCCTATATTTGGGGTGTTAGAGTGTCCAGGGTCGAGTGCGGAGGTTTGGGAAAATCTTAGATCCAACAGGATTATAAAGGAGGATAGGTTAGATTGGGACATTGCTGTAGCCTCTACGATATGGAACCTATGGCTAGACCGAAACGACCTTTGTTTTCGCAATATTAATCAAAGGATTTCAGTTTTGATGCACAAAACTCACATATTCATTCATGAATAGACAAGGCACCTCGGTTTCAAGAAGATATGGTGATTGGAGGAGGAGGAAGAGTAGTTGACCTGCAGTTTGGCCGACACTCAGGATCGGGCCGTCATTTGGGTTTAGGGCCGCAAACGAATCGAGCTATTTGCGAGCTATTCGGCTCGAGCTCGGTCAAAGCTCGATCAAAGCTCGAGCTCGAAAGTCGAGCTCGATAGCTTTACGAGCTGAGCTCGAGCTTGGATTTTTTTTTAATTTTAGGCTAAGCTTGCGAGCTATTCGACTCGAATTCGGTCAAAGCTCGGTCAAAGCTCGGCTCGAACCGAGCTCGAGCTCAAAACTGAGCTCGATTCCTTAACGAGCCGAGCTCGAGCCTGAAGATATTCGGCTCGGCTCAGCTCGATTGCAGCCCTATTTGGGTTATTTTGGCATAGATATTTATGTTATCTGTTTTGATGCCTCGTGTAGGCTGTTGAGGTTATAGGCTCTGTTTTGGTAGTTTTTGATGTTTGACATGCCTTCGGGCTTTCATTGTATTATTATTTGCCTGTTTCGTTAATTATCATTAATGAAGCGATGACTGTGTCATTTTTTTATCAAAAAAAAGACAACCTAAATATCGTTTTTTCTCGAATAAAAACTAAATATCAAAGATGTATATTTGGGCACTTAGGAAAGAAAATGTAGAAAATTCCATCTATTGTTATTTGTGTGTATTTTTTGTGAAGATTAGCACTGTCACATTTACCTGATACCTGAACCCGACCCGGACCCGGCATTGAACTGGAACCGACTCGATCTATACGTGTCTGAGTTCTAAAATAAGACCCGATGCACTTCCGGATCCGGATCCGGATCCGGGTCCAGTCAAAATAGAACCGACCCGCACCCGCACCCAGATCGGACCCGTTAAAAATACCAAAAAAATATGGAATTTGAATAATAGGGTTATAAGGATATACATATAAATAGTGTTGAAGATATATGTGTAAATATTATATTTATTCATGTACTTTAGTTGAAAAATTGTTAGAAACCGTAGGTATTGGGTGCAAAATTACATAAGTGCAAATATTTATTTCCTGCTATCGGATCCAACGAGTAGATTTTTATAACTTGAATCCAGACCCGGATCCGGACCTGGTTCTCGCAAGTCAGAGTCCGGGTTCAATTTTTGAGCCCGTAAGATACAAAATTTGGATCCGAATAGTGAAGGACCTGATCCGATAGTAACTCTTGTCTTCTGATGACCGTACCAAATGCATGGAGTTGGCTTAGAATGCAAATTATTATTTAACAAATGGATAATTTATTCCATACCCTGATTTTGAAACATTTTTGTTTCATAACCACTTACTCTCAAAATTATAGATATATTCTCTCTCTGTAAGCTGTGTTTTCTTATTTCGAAAATATTATATATTTTTCTACCTTGGTCCTTGTATAACAATATTATACCAAATAAATTTAATGAGTTTATATATCACAAATTTGTCTATAAATTCTCACTAACATACTTTTTTTTTTCACACCATAATTTTATTTTGCAGTTTAGAAATTTTCGGATCCAATAACGAAGTAGAGTACAGCCCATTCCTCGTCCCAAAGCACGGCTTACCAGCTCGGTTGCAAAGGGAATCGACAATCAACAACGACAAGAGATTTTCGACCAACTGAAGAGTACAAACTTATTCCGTCCCCTCGCAATTTGACGTATCTGACCTCTCCAGTCAATATTATTACGAACCGGACCTCGGAAAATTTTATCAATCCCTCCAATGAATTGTTCATTTTATCATCTCTTTGGCATTATGTAGTCCATTTCAAGGCATTCCCATTTCCAAAAAATCATTTGTAATTTGCAATTCTCATGAGTCTCTCTTGGATAATGAAGTAACGATACCAATCAACGTCGATCAGGATTTTTGAAGCTGTTACTGGTTGCAAGTAGAACATTAGAATGTGTGGTTTATATGATACAAAAAAGAAAAGGGGAAAAAAAAAAAGCAACTCGTGATGAATAATTTTAGTGTACTAGATTGTTTTGATTTGGTGACGATATGTGAGAGGGACATCAAACTTCCGACGAAACCAGAAAGCACTGAAACGTTTCCTTTCATTTTAATTGCCGGTTTTAGTTCCAGAGTGCTATCTGCCTAATTTCAGAAGATTCTGGAGAAGCCAACAGCTGCCATTGCTTATCAAACCAGTTTTCATCAATAACTCTGTTTTTTGTGTCTGTGTTTGTGTTTCTATTTGTTTCATTATATACGTGGGATTATAAGAGTACAGTTTTTGGGCGAAGTAGTTCAGTTGAGAGCCTACTGCTGTGAAAAAATTGGAGGAGCCGTGTTGTTGGGTTTTATGTCTTGCATATTTATTTAGTGTGAAGAGAAGATGATGATACAAGTAGAGGGTTCGAAACGAATGATGGAAGAGAAGGAGAAATAGTCAGCAGCAGTCGCAACCAACAGAGAAAGGGACGTCGACTGTTACCTTCTTGGGTCGATGATATGGAAGTTGCAGTTGACCGACCGCGGCGCTGATGGATTTTTTGGGTGCAGGTTTGTTGATTCGATTGAAGCCCACTTCATCTTCTGATTAGATAGTACGCCTATAATTATATGTTTATCTCTTCAGTATACATTAGAAGACTATTGTATCAAGATATCTAAACTAGGGTTTCTCTAGATCTATAAATACAATGTAAACGGCTCCTAGAACGAGATGATTCTATTGAGTGTCGAATAGAAGAGAGAGAGAGTACTTCACATAGGAGGGTGATAGAGTTTCTCCCTTGTAAGAAGCAACCAAGTTCCAGTTAGGCTTGAGAGAGGGTCGTGGTGAGAATTGTAATATTCTTGTATCTTCTCTAGTTTAAATAACATCTCGGTTCTTCATCTCCCAGAGTAAGGCGAAATCCCCATCCGGGATAATTTTTGTGTGCTTTATGTGATTGGTGTGATCTAGTTTTGCTTGGTGGTTTGTGTTGATTGTGACAAAGACTCAAAAAGATCCTCAGTTTTTCTAACAAGTGGTATCAGAGCAATCAGATTTGTGGGTTCGTTCGAGTTCCTTGGAGGAGATGACAGATCAAAAGATGAAGATCAATCGGTTTGACGGTAAGATCAACTTCAATTAATCTATGGAATGTGAATATGTATGATGTTTTGGTTCAGAAAGACTTGCACCTTGCCTTAGAAGAGAAGAAGCCAACCGGCATGAAGTAGGAGAAGTGGGATGAGATTTGTTTGAAGGCCTTGAGTTTAATTCGGTTGTAATTGGCGGACGAAGTCAAGTGTAATATTCTTGAGAAGACAAGTGCGGCGAGTCTGTGGGCAAGACTCAAATCTGACTACTCGGGGTCGTCGTTGCTTGATCGGATGTATTGGAAGAGAAAGTTGTCAGGTGTCAACGAAGGAAGGTACCCATCTTCAAGATCACATTGTGGAGTTCAATAAGGTAATATCTGAATTGAAGGCGATTAACGCTGATGATCTTAGCGAAGAGGATAAAGCTTTCAACTTGATATATTCACTGCCAACTTCTTATGATCACTTAATAACTACCATTCTACACGAGAAGTCATCCAAGGAGATACTTACAGTAGCCAGGGTGATTAAGGGTCTGAAGAAAGATGAACTAAGAAATGAGACTCATAAAGGATGGTCTATTTCTACATGGTGCTTTGCAGTGGATGGTGAGACTTTAATTGAAAAGGATGCGGCACACAAGAGTAAGATTCATTGCCATTATTGTAGAGGAGTTGGGCATTACAAGAGAGACTGTCGCAAGTGGTTGAGTTAGAAGAGTGCTACTAAAGAAGGGGAATATGCTCATATAGTCAGCGCAACTGAGTCAGGTAATAATGATGACTATTGTCTTATTGTTTCAAGTTCTTCAGATGTAAATTCAAGTTGGTATCTTGATTCGGGAAGTTCTTCTTATATTTTCTCTAAGAGAGAGATGTTTTCTACTTACAAATCGTCAACAGGCCGTAGTGTGAGAATGGGGAGTGGTGAGATTTGTGAAGTAGTGGGTGAGGGAACAGTTGAATTGGAGACGCCAGATGGTAAATAGTTCATACTAGAAGAGGTCATGCATATTACTTCGATACAGCTGAATTTGATATCCTTGGGGACTCACACAACAAAACCATTCATTTGGAAAGCAAAAGGCAAAATTGATGCTCGTGGCTGTAGGTATACAGTTCGAGGTGGGTTTTGACAATTTGGAATAATCGTCGTATGGTAATGATGGGTAAGAGGGGAATTGGGCAGGGTCAACACAACCTATACCAGCTTTGTGGGAGCAGAAAAACTCGGCCGAGTGTATGGAAGCCCATTTTTCCTAAAGCATCATCTAGTAAGCTATCACTGGAATTACCGAATAGAGACTGCAACGTTCGAATACCAATGGAAGGTGGAGAGAGACTTGATGTAGGTGGAGTTCGTGTGGACGGTGGCATCTCCATGATTACATCTACAGGGGTGTGCCCTTGAGGGGGCTTACAGCTGCAGAAAAATAGGTGGAGCTTTGTTCAACTAGCAGAAGAAGTCATAGAAATGTATTGTTTACAAAGCGGAAAAGAAAGGTCGAAAAGAGTTTTGAATCACACAGATATGGATTCATGAGTATGCAATCCAAGGTGGAGATTGTTGGGTTTTATGTCTTGCATACTTATTCAGTGTGAAGAGAAGATAGTGATACAAGTACAGGGTTCGAAGCGAATGATCGAAGAGAAGGAGAAAAATAGCAGCAGTAGTAGTCAATAGAGAAAGGGAAAGTCGACCGTGTTGTCACCTTCTCGAGTCGATGGTCTGGGAGTTGCGGGCACTGAAGGATTTTTTTGGGTGCGGATTTGTTGATTTGATTGAAGCCCACTTCGTCTTCTCATTAGATCGTACAGTTCTAATTGTATGTTTATCTCTTCAGTATACATCGATGACTATTGTATCAATATATCTAAACTAGGGTTTCTTTAGATCTATAAATACAATGTAAACTGCTCATAGAACTAGATGATTCTATTGAGTGCAGAATAGAAGAGAGAGAGAGTACTTCATATGAGAGGGTGAGAGAGTTTCTCCATTGTAAGAAGCAACCAAGTTTCAGATAGGCTTGAGAGATGGTCGTAGTGAGAATTGTAGTATTCTTGTATCTTCTCTTGTTGAAATAACATCTTGGTTCTTCCTCCCCCGGATTAAGGTGAAAGCCCTAACCAGTACAATTCTTGTGTGCTTTGTGTGATTGGTGTGATCTAGTTTTGCTTGGTGGTTTGTGTTGATTGTGTCAAAGACTCAACAAGATCCTCAGTTTTCCTAACACGTATGTGCTGAAATACTCGCTTGTATAGTTCTTGTAACGCCCCTGCCCCTAGCTCAGATAATTTATACAATATATAAGACAAATGAGATACTATATAGTACAAGTGCCCACCACAGGCTGCCTCTCAAAAAGTGGTTAACCGATTAGGTGACTCTTGATCATAGGCTTAGTTATTCATATATTATTTTATTCTTAATTTTAATCGATATGGGATCATTTCCCAATACCTCTCCCTGTTCTCTCTCCGCCATGTCACCCGAAGGAGTGGCAGAAGCTCTCTATTCCATTGAGATGGGCCCCTAGTCATGCCACGTCACCTGGCATTTGACCAAGTCAACAACAAAGCTTGCTGTCATCAAGCACGTGCCCCCCCCCCCCCCCCCCCCCCACCTTTCAACACATTTCAACATTATTCAATATATAAGCCATTGTATTAATTCAAACAACCAACATACCTTACCTTTGAACATATTATATATATATATATATATATATATATATATATATATATATATATATATATATATATATATAGTCCCCTTCGGTTGCACACTATTTTTGGTGAGCACTCCGTGAGCACTCACGAACTAGAGACCCTATGAAAAATCCGAACCGCTCATATTGTTCTATATGCCTTAGATAGCCTAACAATAAAAAATCAAGTAATTTGAAGTTCATTTGCCCATCCATCAAGCTGTTAGAATTTTCGGCCATTCAATTTTGTGATGATGTAAATCATGGGCAAATGAACTTCAAATTACTTGATTTTTTATTGTTAGGCTATCTAAGGCATATAGAACAATATGAGCGGTTCGGATTTTTCATAGGGTCTCTAGTTCGTGAGTGCTCACGGAGTGCTCACCAAAGTAGTGTGCAACCGAAGATTTATATATATATATATATATATATATATATATATATATATATATTACTCTTTTGAAAACTACGGGGTGTTACAGTTCTGCAGTGTGTCAACTTTTCCATTATCATCCTACACAAAGAAACTATATATAACATTTAAGTTTCTTGAGTATTGTCGACCTCTGGATTTGAAACACTTCTTATATACCTGGTAAGATGAAGGGTTAAAGAGTTTCCAGGTGTGTGTGTGTGTGTGTGTGTGTGTGTGTGTGTTTTGTGTTGGTAAACATGTTTTTTTTTTGGGTAAGCAACATGCATAAAAGAAAAAATAGAGTACATATCACACCTACTCACTCTTCGAGCACCTGCTTCCAACAAAGTGAGAAACTCAGGACCAATGTTTCTAATGAGAAGAAACTCATGACAAAATACTCTTCTTTTATTTGCCATTAGATTAGCAGAAGTGTTCCTTTCACAGAATATATGTCGAAGAAATCGAGCATGCCAGCCATTAAGCAACTGGAGGATATCATGATGAATCGGATTCCCCACCCAATGTTCAAGAATCTAATCTATTTCAACACAAATAGGTCCTTTGTAGTCGATAAACAATAATGCCTTAAGAGCCGCCCAAAGACCTCTTCTTTCGACCACATTAATTGAACTAGCAGCCAATGACCACCCCTGTAATAATGAGTCGCCCTATAGATTCCTAATCACAAAACCATAGCCACCTGATTCCCCATCAAGCGAGCCATCAAAATTGATTTTCAAAACCCCTTATTAGGTGGATCCCATCAAACTGCAATATGAGCTTTAACATGCACATTCATGAACATACCAGACCCCAACTCAGCAAGGCCCGAGCCGATTTCTAACTCAGTAGTAAGCCATCCATGTTCTTTCCAGAACTCTTGAACAATAGAAATTGCGTTATTGAGAATCACCACAACTGTAGTGTCGACTCCCTCAGGAAAGAAACTGCACCTGGCCTTCCAAATCAACCAAGCTTTAGACACTATAAAACATTACCAAAAATGTCGCTTGTCACCATTCCCCATATTAGGAACACTCAACAGATCCCACCACTCAAACAAAGCATCGCCATCATTACCTATAATGCTAAGTAGATACCTCCACACACACTTGGCAGTGTTACAATGGAAAATGATATGGGCACAGGGTTTCATCAAGGCAGTCACACTGTGGACAAGACAACGTGTTAAGCAAACCACATCACAAAAGGAAATTCCTAGTTGGAACTCTATTCACAAAAATTATCCAAAGCCACACCTAAACACGGGGCTGAACACGAAGCTTCTAGATCCCTACAGGTACTCAATCATCAAGATGGTAGGAGGTCAGAAAGACCTCTTTATACAACACCTTCAAGGGTATATCATTCATATACCAATTATAGCATAGTATCTTGTCTTCCCTTACATGAATCAAAATTGGGAGGCTCTCAACCTTATGATTTAGGCACAGCAAAAATAGTTCTTTAAGTCGAACTATATCCAGTCGCATCCAGAGAAAATCGGATTAGAGACCAACGTGTCGAAGTTCAACATATCATTGACTATCAGATTTGGAGTTTTGGATATAGGAGTCATCCCCAGCCATGGATCCTTGAGCACTATAATACGACTATTATCCCCTGCTGACCATTGCAAACCTCTACAAAGAAGATCCTTCCCTCCAAACATAGATTTTCAACTCCAAGACACACCATACTTCTGTTAAGTTCTAACTGCGGAATAACTTACCAACGAGATACAAAATAATAGAATCATAAGTAAGATAACAAAGAACAATCAAAAGACAACACACAAGAACAAACGAGATTTTTTTGAAGTTTACCCAATGCAATGACTACTTCCCCGCCCAGAGGTACTCATGCGATTTTCACTAGAAATATGAAGATCAAGTACAAATATCTCAAGAGCTCACCCCAAGGTGTAGGGTATCTATCTATCTCCCTCCCTCTCTCTTGTACGGCTGATAGATTTCTCTTTTTCTTTTCACTTAACCCTAAAATAATACACAATATAATATATATAGGTTTCACAAGATTTAATTTCAGCCGCAGATCAAACAACGTTGTGTGCTCGACCGCAACTTCGGACGGTCGACCGCAACTGTCTTGTGAGTATACATGGATCCAACAGAGAGTGGGACGGTCGAATGCGCGGTCCACTGGTCATTCCTTCAAGTGTACATGGTTTCAACGGCGAGCTGGATGATCAACTGCGCGGTCGATCATAACCCTGCCTGTAGTTTGCTGAATAGTCTTGACCTGCTTGCCTCCGCTTCGAATCTTCTTCTCGCCAGTCTTCTTCAACCCATTATCGTGTATTGGTTCCACAAACTCCAACAATCTCCCACTTAGAGACATATACACGAAGTTTCTAACATGTTCTTCATTCTTCCATTGGCATAGTCTAGGCATGTGCCTATGTAAGTCTTCTCATCTATTAACCTGGAGACAATCCAATAGCAGTATAGCAGATCTGATTCTTCATGCTATCCACTACCTTTGTGAGCATGTCTGTCGGATTCTTAGTGCCAAGAATATTCGATAGTTTAAACCATTTCTTCTCAACTGTCATTCTAATAAAATGATACATCATCTGAATGTGTCGATTCCTAGAGTGATATGCTGGGTTTTTCGCCAAGAAAACTACACTTTGACTGTCACACTATAGCTCTCGTATGGGTTGCTTTCTGCCCAACTATTTCATAAGTTCCGAAATCCACATGTCTTTCTTTGCATCTTTAAGTGTCATATACTCTGACTCCATGGTTGAATGTGCTACAATTTTTTGTAACTATGAAGTCCAACTAACAAATGTATCTCCAACTGTAAATACATACCTTGTAGTACTTCTGTAACCATCATGATCGCCCAAAAAATCTACATCCATGTAATCATGTATATGCAAATAATCTTCTCCAAAATAAAAAGAGTGATCTAAAGTACCTGCAAGATACCTGAGAGTCTACTTCACTGCTTCCCAATGTTGTTTACCATGATTCTTCATGTAACGGCTGACAACTCCCACTGCTTGTGCGATATCTGGTCTTGTAGACACCATCGCATAAATCAAACTCCCAACGGCTGAGGCATAAGAAATAGCAGCTATTTCTTCCATCTCTGTCTCCTTTGTTGGACATAAGTCCATAAATAACTTGAAGTGTGCGAACAAGGGACAAGTGACTAGTCTCGCACCATCCATATTGAATCTTTTCAAAACCTTCTTCACGTAGGCCACTTGTCATAACCAAAGCTTCTTGCTTTCCTCGTCTCTACCGATCTTCATACCGAGAATTTGCTTTGCTTCACCCAAATTCTTGAGTGAACACTCTGAAGCTAGCACATTCTTCACATCCTTGATCTTCTCCATACATGAATCTGTTAACAATATGTCTACATACAATACCACTGTAACTATATCATTGTCTTCATATCTACGAACATATACACCATGATCTGTTTCGCATCTCTCGAAACTTTTTCCTCTGATAAAGCAGTCCAACTTCAAGTACCATTGTCGTAGTGCTTGTTTGAGCCCATTAAAACTCTTCTTTAGTTGACACACCATGTCTTCTCTCCCTTTTGCTTCAAAACATGTGGATTGCCTCATGTACAACTTTTCTTTGACATCACCATGGAGAAATATTGTTTTCACATCCAACTGCTCTAAGTGCAAGTCTTCAACTGTCATAATACCAAGCAAAATCCTGACTGAAGTCATCTTCACAACCGATGCAAAGATCTCACTGTAATAGAAACGTTCTCTTTGAGACAACCCTTTTACAACAAGATTTGCCTTATACCTCTTACTGCCATCTGCCTCATTGTTGACTCTAAAAATCTATTTGTTCATAAGAGTGCGTTTCCTTACAGGTAGTTTGGTCAACTTCTAAGTTTGGTTATGTTCCAAAGAGTTCATCACGCCCCTCATGACTAACTCTCACTGAATTCGAACCTTATCCTTCAAAGCCTCCTCACGAGTCTTTGGCTCTCCTGATTCCATATACAAAATATGCTTGTGAACAACACTAGCTGATAGATCAAATATCTTGGTTGACCTTCTCTCTCATGTCCATCTCCTCAATGTGGGTACCAGTTCACCGACCGGTTCAGATTCTCCGAACTGCTCTGGCTGTACCTATTAGTCTTCGAGAAGCTGCTCAGTCCTAAGGGGCTCATCATGAGCCTCCTTTGCTGTATGTGGTACCTGTACCTGATGCTGCACTGTAGGGCCCCCACAACTGGGGCCACCTTTAGAATCTGAATCTGAATCTGAGTCTGAGTCTAAACCTGAATCTGACTCTGTAGTTGGTGCACTCATTAACCTGTGTGCATGTCCATATACAAGACCTCTTCGTTGAACGCTATATTGTTGTTGCGAATGACCATGTTGTCCACATAATCTCAACGTCTGTAACCAAACTCATCGCTGATGTAGCCAATGAATACACTTTCTGGATTTCGAATTCAGTTTCTTTTCTTTCTTTCCTGTCGATTAGTGAATATGTAATACAACAAAAATTATTAAAATGCAAATAAATGACAGGTTTACCTGACCATAATTCTTGCGGAATGGCCCCATTAAGGGCATTAGACAGGCAACGGTTAATCAAGTACACTGCTGTATATACTGTAGCGTCCCAAAGATGGACCGGAAGACCCACATGAAGTCTTATGCATCTTTCCCTTTTGAGTATCGTTTAGTTCATTCTTTCTGCTACTTCATTCTCATGAAGAGCCCTAGGAATTGTCTTGATTCCTTGGATTTTTTTTTTTCCAGATAGTCAACAAACTCTTTACTTGTGTACTCACCATCATTGTCTGACTTTAATATTTTCACCTTGCAACTCGTCTCATTCTCATCCATGGCCTTCCAAGCTTTGAATGCCTCAAACACTTCTAATTTCTCGCGAATTGCATGAACCCAAACTTTCTTGTAGAATCGTCGATGAATGTGCAAAGTATCTCTTACCACCATAAGAGAATTTCTGAGCCGGACCCCACATATATGTATGTACCAACTCTAGCTTCCTAAGATTCTTCTCATGCCCATTCATCTGAAAGATAACTGTCTTCTGCTTGCCCATCACACAGTTCTCATAGAAATCCATTTCAACCTTCTTAAGAGCATCCACAATGGAGTTTTCTATTTTTTAGCAAAATGAGAAGTATAAGAATAGAATAGATGTGAACTTGTGCAATGGTGTATTCTCATATTTTAGAAGGACACAACATGATGTCTCGTCCTAGTGTTTAAAAAAAAAAAAAAAAAAATCAAAACCCATGGGACACAACATGATGTTGTGTCCGAGAGCTTTTGTGATAAAACGGGACATCTTGTCCCGTTTGAGGTGGTTTTAAATTTTTTTTTTTTTTTTTTGGGAAGGACGATACATCATGTATCGTCCGACCCATTTAAAAAAAAAAAATTTACGAGACGAGACAACGTCTCTCGTCCGACTTTGGAACGATACAAGATGTTTCGTCTTCTATATTGCTATATTCGGAAGCCCACTTCTCAAATATGAGAATGGACTGTAGATCGTTTGCTATTTTATGAGAAAATAGCAAACGACTGTAGCGCTCCATTCTCATATTATTCTCATAATATGAGAATATGAGAATTATAGCAAACGACTGTGGATGCTCTAAGCCCCAACAAAAGATTCCTACAACAAAACTGCTTGACACCATTTTCACCAAAGTTTCCTAACCTGACATGCCATAGAATTAAAGAAGAACTACTTGTTGATGTTGATATCACCTGAATCATCTCCTCTGGGTAAGTATAGTGTGTCATCATGCTTTCCATTTGCCATCAACTTGGCTCCTATGGTAACCTTCCATTCTCCATGTCCAAAAGTTATTGTGAATCATTCATTGTCTAGTTTACTAATTAAGATCAAATTCTTCCCCAAGCTCGGAATATGTCTTATATCTTTCAAAACTAATTGCCCGCCATTGCGAGCATTCACTCTTACTGCGCCTCTACTTACAACTGGACATACTTGCCCGTTGCCAACTGAGACTGCACCAAAATTACATGTCCTGTAATCCTCAAGAGCATCCCTCATGGGTGTACGATGATAAGAAGTACTTGAGTCTATACACCAATCATCTTGCATAATATCAAATCTAGTATATAAACATAATTCATCTAAACGGGGTTCGATACTTACCACGTTGGCTACCTATGACCCTACTTGTTCTTTCTTATACTCTTCTCATTGGTCTCTCCTGTGTTCCGACTTCTTGCAGTGCCAACAGTCACCTTTGCAATGTCCTAATCTTAACTTAGACCCATGATTCATAATTTGCAACCTTCCTCCATTATTGCTTCTATCACGGTTATCAACTAACAGCGCGGCGTTGCTAGGATATAACGTAGAAGACTCTCCATGTCTCTTTCTTCTTGCATCCTCATTCATGATGCTGCTGATCACATGTTTCAGAATTGTCGCATCAGTCTTATTGCTTGTGACAGTCTGTTCTACAGTGCCAAAACTATCGGGAAGACTGGATAGTAACAACAATGAATGTGCCAATTCCTTAAACTTCAAACCTGATGATTCCATCTGATTGTAAAACATACATAAATTGTTGATGTGCTCCGCAACCAAACCCTTTTCCGAAAACTTTATTTTGACCAACTTCTTCAAATGAAGTATTTGATTCGCTACATTCGTTTATCAGAGATATCTGACAATATCTCTATTGCATACTTCGCTATCTTTGTGTTTTTAATGTGAAATAGCGACTTCCTACTCAGCGAGAACTGAATCTGTCCAAGTGCTTTCTGATTAATTCTATTCCAAGCTTTCAATGCAACCAGATCATCCTCCGCCCTTTCTAGCTTCCTGCCAAATAATGGATCATCTAGATCCTTCTGTCGGAGATACGCTATCATTTGGATCTTCCACATTGTGAAATTGGTTCCATCGAACTCCTTGACTCTACTCTCGTCCCCATCTCAGTCAACACTACCAACCTGGTGCTTAGATACAACTTTTTGAGTTCTAACTGCGGAATAACTCACCTACAAGATGCAAAATGATAGAATACAAGCAAGAGAACAATGAACAATCAAAAGCCAACACACAAGAACACACGAGAATTTTTCGAGGTTCACCATGCAATGACTACTTCCCCGCACAGAGGCACTCCTACGAGTTACTAGAAATATGAAGAATAAGTTTACAAATCTCCCAAGAACTGAGCCCTAAGGTGTAGGGTTTCTCTTTATCTCCTTCTCTCTCTCTCTCCCTTTTAAGTCTGATAGATCTCTTTTTTTTTTTCACTTAACCCTAAAATTGTACACAATACAATATATAGGTTTCACAAGATTTAATCTCAGCCGCAGATCAAACAACGCCGCGTGATCGATCGTAACTTCGGATGGTCCATCGCAACTGTCATGTGAGTGTACAGGGATCAAACAGAGAGTTAGACGGTCGACTGGTCATTCCTTGAAGTGTATAGGGCTTCAACTGTAATACCCCGTAATTTCTAATATATATATATATATATATATATATATATATATATATATATATATATAAGAGTAGGAGAGAGAAGGATGGGGGGCACGTGAAGGAGAAACAGCACTAACGTGTTGTGTGTGTGTGTGGTGACGTCAGCATGACGTCACCATTGGGGGGGGGGGGGGGGGGGGGGTCCACCTGGGCTTAAGATGAGAAAGACAATATACTGTCTTGTTAAGTGATGACGTGTACATGGTAGGGGCCCACGAGCTTTACTATGGTACACGGGATTAGTAAAGAGAGGATTGTTGAGATTTATCCCGTATCGGGTGTATACAATAATTAATTAAGTATAAATATAATTGCCTATGATCAAGAGTCACCTAATTGGTTAACCACCTTTTGAGAGGTAGCCTGTTGCGGGCTTGTACTATAAGTATTAATCTATCTTCTAAAAATAATAAAAATTGTCTGAGTATTGGGGCGGGGCGTTATATCAACAGTAAGCGGGACAGTCGACTGTGCGGTCGGTCAGGTGTGCAGTCGAGCGTGCGGTCAACCGCAACTCTGACTGCTTTTGACCTGCTTGCTTCCACTTCGACTCTTCTTCTCGTCAGTCTTCTTCAACTCATTATCATGTATTGGATCCACAAACCCCAACAACTTCCATTTTAATGCCAATCAGATGTAGGGATCTTATACTTGTGATTTAAAAACATTGTCAAAGTGGAATTAAGCTTGCTAAGAACACATGCAAGAGATTTGGCAGGTACAGCTTTTTGGAGGGAGTTTAGTCTCCACAACTCCACCCCAACATACTCAATCGGTCGACACAAATTATCCCATGCCACCATACTCAAACCGTATTTACTGTCACGCTTCTCCCATAGGAAGGCTCGACAATCTTGATCAACTCTTTCAGTTACTGATTTAGGGACCCAACCATATGAGTCATAGCATATAAAGGAATCGACTGCATCACACTTTTAAGAACAAGGCGATCGACCTACAAATTGAAGTGAATTTGCCATCCAACCTGCCAATCGAGATCAGACTTTTTCAAGCATACTAATTAAAGTCCCCAAGTATTTGAACGGCATGACTCCTTCGGGTACTTGTAAGATGCATTGTGATTATCTTCTGAAACTAGTTCGAACCCTCAAACCATAAAAACATTGATACTTGGATAAATTAACCTTCTGGCTGCTCAACTCACAATATTTGGCCACAACAAAAGTAAGTATTTTACATTATGAATGGTTAGCTTGAGCTAAAAGAAGGCAATCATCAGAAAATAATAAATGACTTATAAATGTACCTTCCCCATCAATACTCATGCTTGTAAGCCTTTGCAATTGAACCTGCTGCTTGAAAAGGCCCGATAGTACTTATGAGCAAAAAATGAAGAGGTATGGTAACAAAGGGCACCCTTGTCGAAGTCCCATTGTCGACGTAAACCATTGGGGTTGTTGCGGGGGACATTTACCAAGACCGCAAAGCGGGGGGGAAACAACACAAGCCATAATTCTTTTGATAAAAATCTCATGAAACCCCAGAAACCTTAGAAAGGCTTCGAGAAAATGCCACATGATTCGGTGATATACCCTCTTCATATCTACCCTATTTTTTCATTGAGTGACAAATTTCCTGAGCCTGCATGAACACATTCTCGTTTAGAGAGCGACCCGGTACAAACTTTCCTTGCTTTTCGGCCACAAGAGATCCAAGAATAGGTTTCATCGAATTAATTACCAAGAGCTTTGCAACCATGAACCATCTTATGAGCAAAATTTCCTAAACTGATATGTTTAAAATCTTTCGTACTGAATGGATTACAACCGTTCAATATAACAGTGATAAAAGAAGCTTTCCATTGTGAAGGCCTACATGCAGTGACCCACAATATTAGTAGTGCTCATAAAAATACCCGGAAAATCCGTCAGGCCCATGAGCTTTCACCAACAACATTGATCACAACACATTAACAATCTCATCACTTGAAATGGTTGGATCCGAGAGTTATTCATAGCCTCAGAAACTCCTCTTCATCAATACAAGAGATGTTAAAATATCTATTTATGTCAGCCATGGGGCCCATTTTTTCTTGAAGTAATCTAAAAAGCAAGAAGAAACCACAGATCTACTGTAATAAATGTCTACTATAAGTTAGTGGGCCTAAGTTAAGAGTGGGGATCAATGGGCTTGGACCTTTTTAGTGAATGTTGCTTTATATCTACCTCGCGAGATAGGATGAAGAGTAAAATACAAAAAACACATTCAACATTTGACTTCGTTGAATGTGTTTCTGCTAGAGTATTTCAGGTAGAGGAGTTCGATGATGAGAAGATAGAGATCGGACCAACGCTGGACTGATGGACTGGCTTCACCAGTCACGACAGTGGTTCTGCTACCTGGTGTTTTGTCTCCGCCTACTGTACCTTCGGGTGGATTGATGTTTGTGTAGGTTGACCCATCCCCCAGGACTTGTTGGGGGTGTATGTTTGTTTTCTGTCTGTTTCTTTCTGCTTTGTACTTTTGTTTTGTACTGTTGTTTTCTCCCGGTACGCCGGGATTGTTTTATTAACTGCTTATTAATGAAACAGGCTGGCCTTATTCCACATTTTTCTAAAAAAAAAAAAAAACATTTGACTTCGTTACAAAAAACACTCACACATTATCGAAAAATACAAAGTGATCTTGCCATTAGTTTCCTCCGTTCTCTCTCTTTCTCTATTATGTGATTCAGCATTTACCCATTTTTACCATGCTGATTGGATTAAAAAATATTTAAAATTCCTAAAGTACCCTTCCCTAAGTTCCCTTCTATATCTAACTCCCCCAAATAATTCCACGAGAGAGGGGTAGTTTAAGGATTTTTTTTATTAAAAAAATTCAATCAGTAGGGTCAAAATGGGTCAACGCTTAGTCACAAGAGAGAGAAATGAGATAACAAAGAAAACTAACGACATGGGTCTACCTTGTACTTTTTGATAACATGCGGATGTTTTTATATGTAACTCAGACGTTGAGGGTGTTTGTATTTTACTATAGGATAAATTTCTAAACTTGTATATACAATCAAGCCATTCATCAATATATGAATATTTCGATAAATCCGCCTTTCACATTTTCAATTACCATTTTTAAATATTCATCAATATATGAATATATCGATAAATCCAGCAATTCGACAATGTCCACCATCATTATACATCAATCCTCTATCTGGAGAGCTCTTCAAATACTGAAGAATTCTCATAAGGGAAACCATAAATTGACTCACAATACTCACTGAATATGCAATATCTGGACGAGTGACTGTGAGATAATTAAGTTTTCCTATAAATCTCATATATCTCTCTGGATCCTCCAACAAGGCTCCCTGATCTGGGAACAACTTGGAGTTTGGGTCTGTATGAGTGTGTAATTACCTGCATCCCAACATACTTCTCTCGATAGGTATGTTGAATACATACTATCTCTATGATAAAGAAATTTTCTACTTATATCGAGCAACTTCAATACCCAAGAAATATTTTAGTCACCTGAGATCTTTAGTTTGAAACTTTTGTTGAATATAAGACTTCTTATCTTGAATACCATTATGATGATCTCCTGTAATTAGAATGTCATCCACAAATACAACTAAAAGGATCCTCTGCCTTTGATGATATAGATAGAATACAGAGCGATCACTATGGCTCATCCTCAAGCGAAAACTCCTGACAACATCAGTAAAACAACCAAAACAAGCATGAAGAGACTATTTGAGTCCATACAAAGATCGTTTTAAGCGACATGCCCTTGTAGGCTCAACTTTGCTAGCAAAATTGAGAGGGGGGGGCTCAAGTAATGCAAAAAAAATATTGACATAAAGTGTTTGGGGCACATGAGAGAATGTCTCATCATAATCAATGTCGTAGGTCTGAGAGTAAACCTTAGCAACCAGTTGAGCTTTCAGGTGCGCCAGAGAACCATATGGGTTCACCTTAACATTGTACACCCAATTATAACAAACACGTTGTTTGCCATATGGAAGGGGAACTAGATCCCAAGTACCAATTTGCTCAAGAGTAGATATATCTTCTCGCATAACCTGGCTCCAACCAGGACGTGATAGTGCTTCTGATAATGACTTGGAGAATATGGTAAGTGTCCAAAGTAGAGATGAAGGTAGAATGGGTAGACGACAAGTGAGTATATAAAAGACGACTATAAAAAAGATGTGCAGTGGAGCGATTATGACAATAGGAAGATCAAGATCACAAGGCTCACTAGTGGGGGGAGTCATAGGTGTCAGTTTGGTGGATTTCAAAAGAGGGATAGATGCAGACTCAACAATAGGGTCCAAAATAGGCTCTAAGGATTGTGTTTTAGTAGCTGGAGCGACGAAACAATGTTCACAATAGCGCTGAATGAATCACAAGCAGTATTCGGATGTTGTTTGTATACTTTAGTGGTTCAGGCCTTATCGATAATGGTGAGTGTGGTTTCACAGAATCAGGAGAAGTAGAGACATGAGAAGTGGAGACTGGAAGACGAGGGTAGGTAAGGAATTCAAAATCACTCTCGTCGGATGGAGGAAATCATCGGAGTTAGCTCAGAAGAAGAGATAGAAAAATAAGGCTGAGACCTAAAAAATGTGACATTAGCCTAAATAAAGCAACAAAACAACTAAGGACTATAATATCTATAACCTTTCTAAAAACACGAATACCCAAGGAAAATGCATCAAATTGAATGAGGAGCTAGCTTAGAGAGATCAAGGTGATAAACAAAGCTAACACTGCCAAAATTTTTGGAAGGCATGAAAACAAATTAGTAGATGAAAATAATACGGAGAATGGTGTACGGCCATCTAAAATGGACAAGGGCATGAAGTTGATAAGATGACATGAAGTAAGAACCGCATCCACCCAGAAACGGTGAGGAATCTGTTTATGAAGGAGCATGGTTCTTGCAACCTCCAACAAGTGATTGTTATTGCGCTCTGCAACATCATTTTTTTGAGAGGTGTAAGGAAAAGAAGTCTCATGAAGAATATCACAAGAAGACATAAAACTAGTGAACTCAGAGGTAACTACTCTTTGGAATTATCACTACAGAAATTTTGAATAGAAATGTCAAACTAGGTTCTTATCTCAGAGTAGAATAATTTAAAAATAGAGAAAACTTCATAACGTTATTTCATTAAATATAACCAAGTTGTTCAAGAGTAGTCATCAATAAAGGTAACAAAGTATCTAAAATCATTAAACATCAGAATGAACTAAGCTAAAAGGTCTTCTTGATTGTTTATTAATTCTAGGAGGGTAAGGAGCACGCAAATGTTTACGTAATTGGCATGACTCACCCGATAAATCTCTAAAGAGAAGCTAATTTTGGTCTCATATTCTTTAGACATTGTAAGGATGGATGTCCCAACTGACAATTCATATACAAAAGGCGTGCAACCACTCAAGCATGCAAATGAGGGTGGAACACTGTCAAGCTGATTGATGTCGTTAGACACGTGGCTTGTGCCAAATTTTTTTCCCCTTTCCAAGCTCTTAAAACACACAATGATCAGTATAGAAGGTAACAGAACAATTCAATGTTTTAGTAATTTTGCAAACAAACATCAAGTTAAATAGAATTTTTGGCACGTAAAAAACAGAACTGGGTGGTAAAGTGGGACTCATGCCCCCCCCCTCCCAACTGGGGAGGTAGAATCATCAGTGAGCCTGACGGGTGAATGGAATGACCTACTAATAAAGAAAAATATACCTGGATTCTCAGTCAATTGATCAGAAGAAACTGAATTTATTACCCATGATGTCGGAGATGAAGTGGTTAAGCATGCGATACCTGACTATTAAATGTGACAGAAGAAGAAGACCGCTAT
Source organism: Hemerocallis citrina (assembly GCA_017893485.1). Classification (NCBI taxonomy): domain Eukaryota; kingdom Viridiplantae; phylum Streptophyta; class Magnoliopsida; order Asparagales; family Asphodelaceae; genus Hemerocallis; species Hemerocallis citrina. The sequence continues at coordinate 175,723 of JACEHZ010000060.1, read as the reverse complement.
CGGGAAGCAAAATAGGACTAGAGAAACTGAATCTTGTCCTTAGTTAACTAGACGATAACTGAACTAGGGTCCACATGTGCAATGTGTTGCCTTTGATAGCCCTAAGAATGCATGTTATGGCACTTCATATTTCTAAGCGGTTCAGGTTGAATCCTCAGAAATGAAGAGAATTGGTCGAAATCGACGTCAAGGAGAATTGACCGGATCGAGTACGGGGGCAACGGGTTGGGCCAAACTAGGTTCAGAGCAGCAAAAGAGAGCAGTTAATTATGATCTTGAACAAGACTTGGATTTTGGACTCAGGTTGAAGTAATAGAAGCAAAAGGCAATGACAGTAGCAGCGGGTGCGGATCATGATCGAGCTCAGATTGAAGGAGCCAAGTGGGGTTTGACTGGGGTCAAATGGGTTGGGTCCCACTCGGGTTTGGAAACCAAGAGTGAGGATGAGGCGGTTGTTATGGCTGCGAGTTGGTTGAGAGTGTCGGAGTAAGGGAAACAAGCAGCGGCAACGACGCTGGTATCTATGACAGCAACATGAGCAACGACAGCAGCAATGGTGGTCGGCAATGTTGGGTTCAATTGGGGTTGGAGTCAGGGTAGGGTTTGGATGGGTACAATTCGAGCAAAGGCGCAGCAAATCAGATTGGGACCGGATCTGGGTTTGGATCTAGATATGCAGAGCAGAGAGAGATGCATCAGGGACATCAGCAACCGTCAGGATCGGGCTTTGACATCGACAACAATCTGAGGAGCTGATGGAGACAGGGATGACAACGAAAGCTACAGCTGGTTTGAGTGGTATTGGTTGTTGGCTAGGGTTAGGAACCTAGCTCTGATACCAAGAAATCATTTAGGTGTTTCTTCTTCATACAAAGTCTCTCTATCCTTGATTATACACAATAAATACATTAAAAAGCATGGGCTTTCCCGAGCTATATCTGTAGTGCCCACAACGGAAGTCAAAAAACCAACAAGACCTAGATGCACCAATAATATGACACCACAATAATCAAAAGATCTCACAACCACAAGAACACAATAATATGCAGAGATAACCAATACTTCTTATTACTCAAGAAATACAAAGATACAAAGATATCAAACTCTAATCTCTCTTTCTCTCTCACACACACACACACATACACACACACACGCCTTTGAAACACTTGGCACTCACTTCTCTTGATGGTGTACAATGAATTCAGCATAAAGCTTCACCCTAGAGTTCACATCTACATCTATTTATATAGCCCCCAAGTAAACCATAAAAGATACACACAAAATACAGCCAATTGGATCCAAGCCCGCAACCCAAATAAACATTCAGCTCTGCACACGGTCGACTGCATTTGACGTCGGTCGACTAACTTTACTCTTCACCAAACCAGAGAATGGGGTAGTCGACTGTTTTCGCCTCTGTTTGCTACTTCTGTTGGTTGCTGCTGTCTTTGCCTTGCTTTGTTTGTCTTTTCTTCTCTTCTCCAACTTCAAATCATCTTATGCTAGTGTATTTGAGTCCACAATTTCTAACAATCTTCCACTTGGACCAAATACACATGCATCAAAGTTATTGTATCTTTACCTAGCATTATTTATGTCATTCTCTTACAACTCATGAAAAACCCAAGTACTCCTCGCTATCATGAAGAGAAAATCCGCCTCACCACCACGTGGAGGGCACAACCACCCCTCATAGGCTCATGAAGGATGTGTCCCACCATCTATTGCATAGGGCATTAACATTAGAGAAATAATCTCTCGTATCAGATTCCGTGTTACAAGACTCCTTATAGTCTCCTTTGTAGTCGTTGCCTTTGAGATGTGAAACAACGTCTCCATACTGAGTGCCAACTGAATTTGCCATAGCGCCTTATGATCCAAACAATTTCACTTTGCTAAGATCTTCACATCATTGTCTGCACCTTCCGAGTTTTCATCAAACAACATACCATCTAGATCTTTCTGATGAAGATACGCCAACATCTGAATCTTCCACATCGCAAAGTTACTCCCATCGAACCTTTCAATTTTCGACTTGCTATCAGCCATCACAAAACGTTTGCTCTAGTACCATTTGTAGTGCCCACAATGGAAGTCAACACGCCCACAAGACCTAGAAGCACCAATAACTATTGGAATTAATTTTTGCAATTTTTTGGTCCAGATTCCGGCAGGCTCCGGCCACAGGCAGTGCCGAAAAATGAGTGGATTGCGATCTTCTCGACAAGTACTATTCCATAGTGTACTCACTTGCCAAAAATGAATTCCGTATGAATGAGAAATGTTGGTCCAAAGTTGGGTACTTGAAATGTACTAACTTGGGAACTTGGAGAAAATTGATAGTCCCATATCGAAAATTGGGAAAGATTTTTTCTAGTATATATACTAGAAAACTGGACTAAAGGGCGTGGCCTGGGGGTTACCACTAACGTGTAGTGGAGAGAGGACTTAGCCAAAATGAAAAACACACACGCGCGCGCCCGGCCCGGCCCCGGCCCCGGCTTCGGCTTCGGTTTGGTCTGGTCTGGTCTGGTCTGGCTTAAATTTTTTTTTGCCTAGACAAAATTTTTTTTCCTACTGAACTGATAAGGCTTTTCAGATTCAGTAACTGGTACCATTACTCTGTAACAGCAGAGTAATGGCTCACCAGTTATGAATTTGAAGAAGAGTCTCCATTACTCTGCTGTTACAGAGTAATGGGCCTATGACGAGTCTCCAGTCCAGTCTCCATCTTCTTTATAAAAGACACTAAATCCAGACAGATTCTGAAATTGAGTCAGTATTTTTATTCTTCTTCTACTTCTTCACCTCTGTGTCAACTGAGAGTACATCACAGACAGCAGTTCGCTGAAGCTCTGAAGCAAGGGTGCTGCTCTTCAGAGAAGGTACAGTTGTATCCTGGGAAGCAATTTGCCAGCCACTGTCACACTACAGGGTGAATTCTGCTTTAAGGAGAGAGATTCTCAGTCTCGACTTTGTGCAAAGTCTTTCGTTTGCTATTTTATTTTCCGTATTTTAGTTCTTCGCAATTGCTGTTGGGAATTTTTCTTATTTATAAAATCGGGTTCTAACAATCTTAAAGCAGAATTTTTTCCACACTGATTCTAACAGTTTTGTGAAGTTTATTTACAGGTGGTGTTATCAATTCAGAAAAAACTCCTAACAATTTCTGTTTCAAACTATTTCAGATAAGAACATGGAGAACACACAAACTGATATTGCCAGTGGGCTTATCAGTACCGAAACACCGGTGACCTAAAATGTGACTGCACAATCAGTTGCGGCACATTCGTTCGTTCTGCCCACGCACATAACCGTGGGAGAAAAACTGGAGAAGTTCAATGTAACTGGATTCAAGAAGTGGCAAGGGAAGATGCAGTTCTACCTGACCACATTGAAGCTGGACAGATTCCTCACTGAATCTGCCCCGATGCTGGCACCAATGGATGCACACTCCGTTGCTGCAGTTGATGCATGGACTCAGGGCGACTACCTCTACAGGAACTACATCCTGAATGGCTTGGTAGACCCCTGTACAACATCTACTGTGTCTTCAAGACGTCCAAACTCCTGTGGGGGTCCTTGGAAAAGAAGTACAAAACAGAAGATGCCAGGTCCAAGAAGTTTGTAGTCGGCAAATTTCTGGAATACAAGATGATTGACTCCAAAACTGTTGTGAGTCAAGTCCAAGAACTGCAGGTTATAATGCACGATATTGCTACAGAGAGCATGACGTTGTGCGAACCATTTCAGGTTGCAGCGTTCATCGAAAAACTTCCACCTGGATGGAAAAACTTCAAGAACTACCTCAAACACAAGCGAAAGGAGATGTCTCTTGAAGACCTAATTGTTAGGTTGCGGATCGAAGAGGAGAATCACAAGACTGACAGGTCTTATGGAAATCAGTCCATAGAAAAGGCCAACGTGGTGGAGCACAAACAGAAGGGCAAGAAGAGAAAGTTTCTACCACAGGCCTCAAACAAAAAACCTCTTGCAAAGAGGTTTGTTGGGAGATGGCACAAGTGTGGTAAGCTGGGGCACAAAATTTCTGAGTACCGCAGTAAGGACAGTAATCGTTCAGGAACAGGACATATAAAAGGGAATGAAAAATCCCACGCACACATAGCTGAGAACTTGTCCACCGGTCTCTCTGACCTGGACCTCTGTGATGTAGTATCAGAGGTAAATCTTGTGGGGAGCAATCCTCGTGGATGGTGGTACGACACTCGGGCCACCAAGCATATCTGCTCGGACAAGAAAATGTTCACTTCATACCAAAAGTGCAACAAAGATGAACAGCTATTCATGGGAAACTCTTCCACCTCCAAAATTGAAGGAACAGGGAAGATAGTGCTGAAAATGACTTCAGGCAAAGAACTAATACTCACAAATGTGCTGCATGTTCCAGACATTAGAAAGAACTTGATATCAGGTTCTTTGCTAAGCAAGAATGGGTTTAAGGTTGTTCTTGTTTCTGATAATTTTGTGTTGTCTAAGAATGGGGTATACTTGGGTAAAGGATATGTAAAGGATGGACTGTTCAAGTTTAATGTAATGACAGACTATTGTTCCTGCTGTTCCCAATGTTAATGAAATAGCTCATATTGCCTATGTTGTTGAATCTTCCTCTGTTTGGCATGAAAGACTAGGCCATGTTAATGTCAATTCTATGCGTAGATTAATTAACATGAATTTGCTACCAAAATTTAAGGTAGATAACTTCGAAAAATGTGAAGTTTGTACGGAGGCCAAACTCACTAAAACTCCATCACGTTCTGTAGAAAAAAACACAGAAATTCTAGGTCTAATTCACACGGATCTGTGTGATTTAAAATATGTACAGACCAGAGGTGGCAAAAAGTACTTTGTGACTTTCATAGACGATTGCACAAAATTCTATTATGTATATTTGTTACATAGCAAAAATGAGGCTTTGGATAAATTCAAAGAATATAAACTTGAGGTTGAGAATCAACTTGGCAAAACGATTAAAATCGTTAGAAGTGATAGAGGAGGAGAATATGATGCACCATTTAACATGTCCTGCTCAGAACATAGAATAGTTCATCAGACAACTGCCCCTTACTCACCCGAATCAAACGGTACTGCTGAGCGCAAGAACCGAACTCTAAAGGAGATGATGAATGCCTTGTTGTTGAATTCTGGCTTACCCCAAAATATGTGGGGGGAAGCGTTGCTGACTGCCAACTACATTCTCAATAAAATACCTCACAAGAAAACCGGCAAGACACCATATGAACTGTGGAAAGGTAACTTACCTTCGTATAAATACCTCAAAGTGTGGGGGTGTCTAGCAAAAGTGATAGTACCTAACCCGAAACAGGTCACCATCGGACCTAAGACGATTGATTACATATTCATGGGCTATGCACACAACAGTAGTGCATATATAACTGATGCGGTTTGTTTCTGGGAGACGTGTGGATGCACCAGGTGTGAGTTCTTACTCGATTTGTATTTGAAGGAGGAAGCTACTGATCAGACGTCCCTCGGCTGGCCGAGCGGTACCGGTAACAGGCTGGAGTGAAGCGAGGCTGGATGCTTGGCTCGGATCAGGGGGCTCGGATCCGAGGTCTGGTGTACCTGCAGACGGTCTAGGAACACCGGGGTTGGTCCCGATGGCAGACCCTTCGACGATCTAGTTAGTCTCTGTGAGAGAGGAGCAGTAACTAGGGTTTTGTGGAAGAAAGATTGATTACCTGCAAACAGGGGGGAGGGTCTGGTATTTATAGGGGAAGCCAATCGGGTCCAGCCCCGTTTGGGGCTGGGCCGGACCCGGTTACCCGAGTTGCTGAAGCGGTGGAAAGCCGGGTGGTATAGGGCTGACGTAGCAGACGCCGGAGCGGTTTCCGGGCTGACGTGGCAGAGCTCCGGGCGGTTTTCCGGTGCTGATGTGGCAGATCTGAAGGATCAGAAAGAGCACGTATCCTGAGGGGATCCTGTGGCCCAGGATGGGCCACGTTATTCCTGACCCATATCAATAACAAATAGTAGAGAAGGGCCGAAGGCAATGTTTAGCCATTTTTGATATTATCGTATGGACTCAGATCAGTGCTGATTAAGGGAGGAATAAATATAAGATAAAATCAAGGCCATTTCAAATTTTTATAGCATATAACAGTGAACAATATCACTGACTCGCGATAAGTATTGGATGCTCGCTACCATATATGCACTTTAATTCGTGCAACCATTTGCATCAATTACATACCACTCAAATGACTCTGTTCTTTTTCGGTAAGAGAAACGATATTTCTCCTTGCATACCAGAAAATTACAAGTAGCTATAAAAAAAACTACAAAAAGGGTCCAGTTCAATTCGACATTCCTATTCTTCTCGTAGAATTATTTGTTTTTGTTGCATTTGATTAGTACTCAAAAGATGTTCTTGAGATTTGAGAAGTGGTGACGAGAGATGAGAATTAGAATAGGATAGCTTGATTTGAATGATCTTTCTAATTAGTTGTACTGTTTCAAATCTTTCCTAACTCAATCAATTTACTTAAATCGATGCAGAGATGAAAGCTAATCTGATATTCTAATCAGTCTCACTATACGTTAGCTCTAAACTGCTTTTCATATAGTCCCATATCGTCACTAGTGTAGAAAAACATATCTTTAAATAAAATTATTAGAACAGCGGTAAATGCCGAGCTCCTTAACACGAGCTTGTAACCCAAGTGGGGGCTTTAAAGTGGTTTGGACGTTTGGGTTCTGCAACTGGCCTTGGGTCGGGTTTGCAATTTGCTGTCTGCCCGTTCCAAGTTGGGCAGTGATTCATGTGGGATCCGGCATAGGCTGCTGTCACGTGTTTCTCAAAGTGTCGGGGACTGCACAGGCCCAGTTGGTAACGAAAACCGTCCGCTCTCAACGGTGGAAGGATAACAGACTGCTGCTTACCCGACCCGCTGACAGGCCCAGTTGGTAACTCTAACCGAACAATCACTTTTTTGTATTTTGCTTGCAGAGGGTAACCAGACCCTGCTGCTGTATTGTGAAGGCAATTTATCAATGGCCACTAAGTATTCTCACATTCAACATTGGTTTTCTTTCATTTTGTGTTAATGGCCACGAAAGTCTTCTCACATGCAACATTGGTTTTCTTTGCCAATAAAATTTGCTTGCATGTCTTTCATTTTGTGTTGTAGCAGATTAAGCATATAGCTAATTACAGTATGGAACTAGATGTCAGCATGAGAGAGTAACCAGACTCTATTGCTGTATTGTGAAGACAACCTATCAACGGCCACGAAGTCTTCTCAAATTCAACATTGGTTCCATCTGGTCTCCTGCTTTAAACAAAGATAACACATTAAACAGAAAGCTTCTAACGTTGACAAAAAAAAAACATTCCAAATCGTCACATTCCAAATCGTCACCTTCATTCTCCAAAAAAAAAAAAAAGGTTTCTAATAGCATCCACAGTCGACATTGTTTAAAAAAATGCATATATGCGTAAATGCATATAGCATTTGCCAATTCACTGCAGTCATCGATTGGTAATTTTTACCAATTAAATAATAAAAAAATTCAGACGGGAACATCAAGTTGCGTCGGACGAGTTTTTAGGATTTTTTTATTAATTAAAAACGTTATGTAAGTTTTTTTTAAAAAAAATTAGTTGGCAAATGAACACTCACTTTTTTTTAAAAAAAAATTAGTGGACCCCTCCGTCGGACGCAACATCATGTTGCGTCCAAGGAGGCCCAGGTTTGAAGAGTCAAATCGTCACATTCCAAATCGTCACCTTCATTCTCAAAAAAAAAAAAAAGGTTTCTAAGAGCATCCATAGTCGACATTGTTTAAAAAATGCATATATGCGTAAATGCATATAGCATTTGCCAATTCACTGCAGTCGTCGATTGGTAATTTTTACCAATTAAATAATAAAAAAATTCAGACGGAACATCAAGTTGCGTCGGACGAGTTTTTAGGATTTTTTTATTAATTAAAAACGTTATGTAAGTTTTAAAAAAAAAAATAGTTGGCAAATGAACAATCACTTTTTTTAAAAAAAAAATTAGTGAACCCCTCCGTCGGACGCAACATCATGTTGCGTCCAAGGAAGCCCAGGAAGAGTTTTTTATTTAACATGTAATGAAATCGAGCGACATCAATTCACTCCATTGACATCCTCATCTTCATCGTTCTCTTCCTTCACTCTCGTAACTGTAGGGATGGCAACCGGGCCAGGCTGACTCGCCCACACGAACCCGGCCCGCTATAATCCGGTTCGGGTCCGGGTCGAACCCGCAGGTTGACCCGGGTCAGAAAAATCGCGAACTCAACCCGCTCGACCCAGCCCGCCCAACCCGTTGACCTAATCAAACCCGCAGGTCGACTCGCGGGTTTGGACCCGAACGGGTCAAACGTTCGACCCGTGGGTTTTTTTTCCTTTTTATATACTTTTTTTTGTTTTTTTGTATTACCCCCTATAAATACCCCTTAATTCAATCTAAAAAATTTCACACCTTACTCTCTCTACTACTAGTCTACTATTACTCAATTCAATCTCAATTAAATCATATTTTTCAACAAAGAAACAAGCAACAGAGAAATGAATAATCAATAATATATTCATTTTTTCACCAGTTATAATTTATTATAATCTTTTTTAGTGAAGGTGTCAACAAACAAACAAACAAAAAAAAAATCTCAAACCAGGTCAACCCACGACCCGGCCCGACCCGAAACGGGTTCGACCCTAATGAGTTCGCAGGTCGACCGGGTCAAAATTTCCAATTTTGAACCCGGCCTAGCCCTGCCCGGTTAACCCACCGACCCGATTTGAACCAGCCCAAGTCTTCAACCCGAGCGGATCCAACTCGACCTGGCCTGGTCGATCTGAATGCCAACCCTACGTAACTGCCCCAAATTTCTCCACCAAAATCTCAGACAACAGAGGCACCAAATCCTTGCATGGCACCCCTTTGTTATAAATTTCCCCAAGGTGAGAATCACCCCTTTCTCTCTCACCCAAGTACACACGATCCACTCCTTCAACCACCTTCCCTTTTTTGTCCTTTGTCATACATTCCATAAACCCGATGTCCGCCGACAAGTATTCGGGCAGCCCGTCCAATGCATTCTCACAATCTTCCGGGCCTCTCAGAACTGACACACCCTTCTCTACATTCTCTGTTACCTACATTGCTCTTTCTTTGTCTCTATAATTGCTTGCCGGCAGAACTGATTGCCCATGCAAGCCACTAGTCCTCTCATTAGAAGTGGCGTTTCGGGGAAGAATCGCCCTTTTTGTAGTGGTTCATTGAGAAGTTTTTATATTCTTGGGTTGCTCACACTTTGGAGGACTACATTTTGTTCTACAGTGAGGCGCGCGGAGCCTCACCTGAGCCATACTCGTCTGCAAGCCTGGCAACCTCAAACATGCCGGAGGCATGGACATGGTCTACAGGGATGTGGTGGCCAATGAAAGAGAATATTTTACCAAAATGACCCAATTTTTGAAAGTATTTACCTAGCTAATCCATTTTCGAAACTAAATACCAAAATGACCCACTTGCTATCTCAGATAGCGAGTTTGATGAAAACCTTTATCGCTATCTGTGATAGCGAGTGTATGGTCATGTGTTTATCCATACTTTGGAGAAAATCAGAGAAAATTACCATATTTAGACTCGCTATCTCACATAGCGAGTGATTTTGTACCACACTCACTATCTCTATGGTTTTGAAGAAAAATACCAAGCTTAGACACGCTATCTCAGTTAGCGAGTGAGTTTGTACCAAACTCGCTAACTGAGATAGCAAGTGTCGATTAGGGAGTTTTCTAAACCCAAACTTGCTGTCTCATTCTTCTATTATCTATCTCTCCACACACTCTTTCTCAACTCTGAAACCCAACTCTGAAACTCTAGCTTTCAAATTCGTGCTCTCACCCACACAAACTCTCCAAATCTCAATCATACGATAGATGAGTGCTTTAGGAGGTAGAGAGGGTTGAGAGTGATGAAGCAGATCTCAATAGAATTTGGACGAATTTTGTTGGAAAAATAACAATTTTGGGGGGCTAGAGTTTTGGGTTTCATTCGGATTTGGGGCAGACGAGAAAGAGAATGGAAAGAGTGAAATGAGAGAGATTTGAGATAGCGAGTCTTTAAAAACTTTCCAATCGACACTCGCTATCTCAATTAGCGAATGTGATACAAACACACTCACTAACTGAGATAGCGAGTCTAAACCCAATGGTATTTTCTTCATCCTAATCGATACTCGTTATCTCAGTTAGCAAGTTTAGTACAAACTCACTCGCTAACTGAGATATCGAGTTTAAGCTTGATATCACTAGCTATTTGTCTCTGATTTTCTCCAAAGTGTGGAGAAACACATGAACATACACTCGCTAATAGCAATGAGGTTTCCACCAAACTCGCTAACTAAGATAGCAAGTGGGTCATTTTGTTAATTAGTTTTGAAAGTGGCTCAGTTTGGTAAATACTTTCAAAAAGTGGGTCATTTTGATAACAATTCCACGAAAGAGAGGTCGTCTTGCTTTTGGGAGTGGACATCAAGGTAGTCCCTTCTTCCTAGGGCTGCTAACGAGCGGAGTTGAGCCGAGTATCTTGAGGCTCGAGCTCGGCTCGTTAAGATATCAAGCTCAGTTTTCGAGCTCGAGCTCGTCTCAGCCGAGTTTTGACCGAGTTCGAGCCGAGTAGTTCGCTAGCTTAGCCTAATAACTAAAAATATCCCAAGCTCGGCTTGAGCTTTTCTCGAGTCAAGCTTCCATCTGCTTGATCTCCTCCTGTTTCGCATTCGTTGCTGATCAAAGGTTGTGTATTGGCACTGTTTATCTTCTCCACTCCTCTTCTTCCCGAAGCCATCTCCGACCATCTTTCTACATAGAAGAGCTTCGTATTCATCGGTGGTCTGACTGGAACACCCTCTTCCGACTGCATGTTGCCCTCTTCCTCCTCCGCTCCCAGTTCAACGTTGTAGAATTTGTTTTCCACAATAGTCCTCACCGTCACCGGAATCCATTCTTTGTGTTGGCAACCGATCTTCACCCTGGAAAACCCCCCTTTACGCTTTGCAATCATTGCATCCACTTCCAAGACAATGGCGAACTTGCTCACCACATCCTGGAATCCTCCCAATTCCCAGCACTGTAGAGGGAGGCCGACCATTTTAATCCATATCGACGACATCGTATCTTGCTCGACGACACCCTCTTCTCCCGTCCACGGTTTACTATTAATCCCTTATCTCCCACTGATGATCTTTATCACTTCCTTTCTATCCAACGCCGCAACCCCTTCGGTCGTAGTTGGGAACTCCGCCACCCAGTAGTTTCCCAAGCCCGTCGATTAAAAGAATCTAATGGATTCCTTAATTCAACCACCACCTCCGACGTTGACGGCCAACCCGTCACCACCCTAATCACCACCATCCTCGCTTTTAGTATTTCCTGGTTCATCTTCATCGAGCTTCTAACTAAGACTATAGCATGACTGAGCTCCTTCTTCATCGCCGGCGGACGTCTATCCTCCACCTACCTCCCTCTAATCTTTCCTCCTCTAACGACATAGTTGTGGACCTTGTCGCCACTTTCCTTGCACTCGAAGCACACAAACACACCATAGGAGTAAGCCACTTTTGGTGCGGGTCACCGTAAAACATGCAAGTATCCCCCCTCACCTCGCCTTCCCCTAAAGTTTTTCTTGTTTGTTCGTTGATTGAGAGTGGTATACCTCCCATGGCGCTTCCTCTTCCTCCTCCCTGTCAACCTTTTCTCCTTCCTTCCGACGAAGTTCCCTTAACGTCGCCATCAACTCCTGCTTGGAGAGTTGGTAGGTGCTTTAGGAAGCATCGGTGTTCTTTTGTTGGCGATTGGTGAGATCCAATGATTTTGATGCTGCTTTAGGATATTGATGTCCATGTATCTTTCAGTTTTCGATGCTCACTGCTGTTCTGCTGTCTTTCGTGCCGAGCTCTGTAACAGTGGCGACCGTGACCTCTGTTGACTGTACTCCTTCGTTCTTGATCATCGCCTCCTCTTCCCTGAGTAGGGGATGTTACGGTGGTGAAGAGCACAACGTTCGTTCTTCGTGTCGCCTCGCCGGTGATCTGACCCGATGGCGTTCCCTGTGACCTCCCACTCCATGGCTGTTGTTTCCCTGACGACTATGAGGGTGAAGCCTTTCGTCATCGCTGCTAATTTCCTAAGGAACCCATTCTCTCTCATCACCTCTTGCTCTCTCCTTAGTTCTCATGGTAACGAGGTATGATGAGGTTATTGCTGCAAATGATTTTGTGGGGGTAGGTGAAGGAGGTAGGGTTGGGTGGAGGAATTAGAAGATGTTTGTTGGAGGTGTTAAGAATGGGGAAGATAGATAAGGTGGAGGAGGTGGTGAGGTTGGTGTTGGTGTTGGGTGTTTAGAAGGTGGTGGAAGGTATTGGGAGGCGGAGTAATGAGGTTGGTGGTAGTGATGGTTGTTTAGGAGGTGGTGGGTGTGGCAGATGAGGTGGAAAAGAGGTTAGGTGCATGTTTTCTTAGCTATGAGAGAGAACGTCCCCATTTTCAAGACAGTGTCATTGGATAATGTCAATGCAATCAAATTACTACTAAACCCTAAATTCGAAGCTAAAGATAGAATAATAATAAATTAATACTCCAATTAATAGAATAACTGATACCAAAATCAAACTAAAGGTAAGAAATCCCAGAAAGAAACATACAGAGTTGTTCCCTAATCTCATCTCCTTCAAGCTTGTTGTGGATCCATTAACTTGAGGGATTGTTGTAACCCCTGTTTTCCCAAATCCGTATTTTCATTGTATTTTCTGTATTTAAAATTTTTATAAATTAGTTTTCTGCATTTAAATTATTTTTGTTATAATATATTGTCGGATCTTCTATTAAAATATATCTTCGATCAATAATTGTATTCATAACTATTTTCTATGATTTTATATTTAAACACAATTCTTCTTATTGTTATTATTATTTTTATTATTACTACTACTGTTATTATTAGTACTATTATTATTTTTATCATTTTTCTTATTCTTCTTATTGTTCTCAGTATTATTATTATTAATGTTATTTTTAATACTGATATTATTATTATTGTTATTGTTATTGTTATTATTTTATTTATTAGTATTTCTATAAAACTCAAATTTTATATTTTTATTTGTTATTTTATTTATTTTATTTATTTATTTATTTATTTTTCCAAATCCAATATAAACCCATTATTTAATTAACCTGGATCCCAACCCAACAACCATTCTACCCATTATATTAATAACCCAAACCCGTTATAATAACCCACCCGTTAAGCCCTATACCATGTTTTAAAAAAAAATTACCCATACCCGTTTCCCCCCCTCTTCAACCTAAACCCTAATCACCCCTGCTATTTAACCCGCCCTGTGCTGAATTTTTTTCCAAACTGCCCCACTTTTTGAAAGTTTTTCTCAAACTACCCTACTTTTTTTTAATTCTCAAATCATCCCACTCGGTCTCTGAAAAACCGAGTGGGTCGTTTTGGTAAATACTTTTGAAAGTGGGTCAGTTTGGTAAATACTTTCAAAAAGTGGGTCATTTTGTGAGTGTCATTCAAAATCAAACTTTGGAAAGAATTAGGGATTTCATTATCAACAACAAAATTGAAAGAAACATCGCCAATATTCTCGCCGTTGGGAAAAGTCTTCATTGAAAATATTGAACTAAACTTGTTGTTGGGAACAAAGAGTCTCTAAAAAAAATAAATAAATAAAAACTAGACTCGCCGTGTTCCAATGATGAGCATGAAACAACTAAATTCGCCGTTGGGAACAGCGTGTTTAGTTGTTGAGTCCACGAGTACAAATACTTTGGCAACTGTCATCTTTCTACAAATAGTTTTGAAAAATAATTTTTTTTTTTTAAAACCGACTATAGCCGAAAGAGAATCTTCCTAAAATTTGCGTTTCCGTAATTATTTCTAAGAATGTCAGGCCGATTTGTATAATATCAGGGTACTAATTTGTACTAGACTATTGTGCAAGTGCACTAAACAATAGTGATAATTCTTGCAGGTGAGAAACAGGTCGACTGTTCAAGTCATGCTCTCACCAATTCCTTGTGGAATGAATATGTGAATAAGACTGTATCGCATTGTAATTAAAAAGAAAAATTAAATAAGTCAATTTGCCTTGCTTATTAACAAATAAAGTAAAATAACATAAAATTGCGCAAAATGAAGCAGAGCATTCAGGTTTAAACCAAGTTCCAGATGATTAAAACCCAAAGTTTAACAACAACAGAAATAAATAAATAAATAGAAATAAAAAAAGAAAAAACATCCTTCAAATTAAACAACATTAATTTAACACAACACAATCATAAAGTTTTTTGAATTGTGTGTGAAATTATTCAAGTGTACCAAATGAAGCTAATAATCAGTTCCTCTGAGGACTGATACAGCGATAGTACCTGCTGTTACCACTAAATCTAGTGTGGGGGTAAACAGATAGAATTTGTGAGTTCGAGAAAAACCTGAATAACAAACCTCTAACCTGTTCCGTCGGGGTTTGACCGTTGACTCCTGCCGTACACCTGCAAAAAGTGCGAGACACCGGGGTTGATCCCGGCGACGCACCCTCCGACGCTCAAGTCAGTAACCAGAAATGATTATGAAAGAGCGTAAATTGGGAAAATACTCATTACCTCGCAATGGAGATGGATGGGGGGTATTTATAGGCGTCTTTGGGAGTGGATTAGGAATGTAATCTCCGTGATTAGATAAGGAATATTCTCCTAGTAATCAGATAAGGAATTGAATCTCTAATTCCCAGTGAAAAGATAGATGTAAATCAGGGCCGTTGATTAAGATCTAATCAGGGACCTTGATTGTATCTTGCTGGATCGGTGTGCAGTGGATTGGAACCCATACCCAGTTGACGTGGATCCGTTCATGGGTTATTGGGCTTTGAATAAAGACCCAGTTCCCATTTCAGACCCGTTTGTAGGTGAAATTACCGTTTTACCCCTGAGCTTTAAGATTCGTGTCCGATGTGAACGGTCTCGATTTAATCCTATTTTTAGCCATATCACGAGCCCCCCACTCCTAAAGACTGAGTTTTTCAGTCTTTGAGGAGTAGTTTTGTTGTTCTAATGGCGTACGGGATTTTATCGGTGTTCTTAAGGGAATTTGGATCTTGCTCGGGGGTGTAACGGTGTTATTCTGGGCTTGTAAAATACCCAAAAATATCCTCAGATTTTTCTGGATTTTTGGTGATTTTCCAGATTTTTCTGAATTTTTCCTCATTTTTTTTTGAATTTTTTATTCATTTTCCGAATTAAATAATTAATTATCAAAAATATTAAATAATTATTCTAATTAAATAATTATATTTTTCAGAATTTAAAATAATTTTTCTGAATTTATAATTATTTTTAGAATTTTTATTTAATTTTTTTTTGATTTTTAAATATTTTTTCGGTTTTTTTTAAATAATTAAAACAAATAAATAAATAAATAAATAAATAAAATATTACCTGGACACGTGGCGCGATCGTGTGTGTTGATCACGATCAAGCGAGCGCGCATCGGGAGGAGGAAGAGGAGGCCATTTTTTGGGTGTAACAAGGTCGGTTCCATGAACGCTAGGAAAAGATGGCCGAAGTCCACATGGATGACACGTGGCAAGTCAATCTGTTGACTTTTTTTTTCTTTCTTCTCCTCTCCTCTTCTTCGTTCTCCTTCGTCTTCTCTGTTCTCGAAGCGCCAGAGGCTCACGAAGTTGGGCTCGACGTGGGAGTTCGTCCTCGGAGGTCGACGAGGAGTAAAGCTCGAGGTGGGGAGCTCGACGGCGACGGCGATTATGAGTAGAGGGGGAGCTCGATGGTAGCTCGAGCTCGGCGAAGACTTGGCACTTAGCGAGTGGTGACGGTGGCGGAGCTCAGCGGCGACGGCGTGGGGTTCAAGCGACGGCCATGGCCCCGCCACAGTCGGCGGAGGAGAATTCGAGCTCGACGGAGCTTCGTCTCCGCAGAGGTTGGCGAGGTTGTCGAAGGAGGAAGCTCGCGAGGTTGGAGCTCGACTGCCATGGGGTGGGCGAGCGTGGCGAACGAACTTCGAAGCTCGTTGAGAGGGCTCGGCGAGGCTTTGAGGTAGATCCCGGAGGTTGAAGATGAGCCTCGAGGCAATGGGGCTCGACGAGGGAGACGTCGGAGCTCGGGAGTTCGTCGAGGAGCTTGCTCGGCACCGTGGGGGCACCTGGAGCTCGGAGTCAGGCCATGGCGGTGCTTGGACATCTCCTCGACGGTTTGACGAGGGAGGAGCTCGGCGATCGCTTGCTGCGAACGTCGCGATCATGGCGATGGTTCGAGCTCGACGTCGCCGGAGGGCGATCGTTTGCTACGAACGTCGCGAGCATGGCGATGGTTCGAGCTCGACGTCGCCGGAGGGGCTCGACGCCGAAGCACTTGTCTGAACTGGCTTGAGCTCGGTGAAGAGTGAAGGTGACGCTCGGCTTTCGGAGGAAGGTGACGAAAAGGTCGTTCGATGGGTTCGATGGAAGTGGTGAGCTTGACTACGGAGCTAGACGACGGAGGGGGTGCGTTCGACATGGAGCTAGGCCATGGTGAAGCTCGAGACGATGGAGGAGCTAGGAGTTTGGAGCTCTCTGTTGGGTTCACTTCGCATGGATGCTTGGTGAAGAAGAAGAAAGGAGCTGGTTTCTTCTTCTTCTTCTTTTTTTGTTCCTTGGTTTTTTGGTTTTTTTCTTGGGTTTCGGCGCCAAACGTAGGAGGAGAAAGAAGGAGGGTGACGTGGCGGTTTGGTTTGGGTTCGGGTCCTCTTAATGGGTCCGAACCCGGCCCCTTGTGCTCCCCTTATTTTTTTTTGTTGTTCGTGGGTCTTGTGCTGAGAGCGTTCGGTGGCTGGTGCCGAACTCAACTGGTGCCGAACTCAAGCCCGTAAAACGGTCAGTGTCAGGAACGCTCGGCAGCTGGTGCCGAACTCAACTGTGCCGAACTCAAGCCCGTAAAACGGTCGGTGGCAAGAACGCTCGGCAGCGGGTGCCGAACTCAACTGGAGCCGAACTCAAGCCCGTAAAACGGTCGGTGGCAAGAACGCTCGGCAGCGGGTGCCGAACTCAACTGGAGCCGAACTCAAGCCCGTAAAACGGTCGGTGGCAAGAACGCTCGACAGCGGGTGCCGAACTCAAGCCCGTAAAACGGTCGGTGGCAAGAATGCTCGGCAGGGGGCCGAAGTCCACGTGGACGACACGTGGCAGTCAAAGTTTGACCCCCCCTTTTTTTTTTACGCCAGCTTTTTTCTTTCGCTCTGTTTCTTCTTCTTCTTCGTTCTCCGTCACCAAACCGTCCCCTCGTCCCCTTCTCCAAATCCCCCTCCATGCTCCGTGTAGGTCACGGTCGAGGTGAGCTCCGGAGTTCGACGAAGCTAGGGGCGCGGCGAGAGATATGGAGAGGCCGAGGGGAGCTCGAGCCACGACTTTGAAGTGTGACGGCCGTTCGGAGATGGGAGGAGCTTTGAGGAGCTTGGTCGCGATCGGAGCTCGCGCCGTGGAGGAACTCGGCACTGGAGCCGGGGCTTGGCAGTGGAGGCGTGGAGCTCGTCGCGAAGTGGTTCGGAGGTGAAGCTCGGAGTTGAGGAGAGCTCTACAGCGGAGCGATGGGTTCGAAGCTCGGTCGAAGAGCTTGGTGACGGAGCCTTGGCGAAGGTGATGGAGCTTGGCGCAGCGATGAGCTCCTTTTTTGGAGAACTCGAGCTTGTCGATGAGTTGGCGACGGTACGGTGGTGTCGAAGTTGAGGAGAGCTCGGCTGTGGTCGGAGCTCGGCATTGGAGATGGAGGAGGCAGTCGGCGAGGTTGAGTTCGCGCGAATATGGGTTCGGCGGAGCCCGAGGTTGAAGGAGGTGGCTTCGGCGGATAGAGGAGAACGGCTCGTTGTTGAGGAGGTTGACGATGTTGGAGTTCGAAGCGGTGGAGAACTCGGCAACTGAGCTTCGGCAGAGCTCCGTGAAGCTTCGACGAGGAAGAAGGGCAGGAGCTCATTGGAGCCATGGTGATGGGCGGCGACGGTGAAGCTTCGCGAAGGAGGTGGTGATCGTTGAGCTCGACGGAGGAGGAGAGCTTGGCGGAGCTCGTCGGAGGTCAGAGTTGAGCTCGCGAGAAGGTGGTGATCGTTGAGCTCGACGGAGGAGGAGAGCTTGGCGGAGCTCATCGGAGGTCAGAGTTGAGCTCGCGAGAAGGTGGGTTCGGCCATGAAGGTGGAGGCGTGGTTGAGCTCGCGAGAAGGTGACGAGCTGGTGTTTTTGTTTTTGTTCCTCTGGTTTGTTTTGTTTGGTTTTTGCTTGGGATTGGCGCCAACTTTGTTGGAGAAGAAGGGAAAGTGGGTTCGGGTTTGGATCCTTAATGGATCTAAACCGAACTGTTTTGCCCTCTAATTTCCCCTTTTTCTTTTTTGTTGTTTGTGGGTCGGTGCTGAGAGAGAGTTCGACATGATCCGAGGTCCAATCTTTCCCCGTAATAGGGTCGGTGCCAAGAACGCTCGGCAGTGGGTGCCGAACTCGAATTTTTCCCCATAACGAGGTCGGTGCCAAGAACGCTTGGTAGTTGGTGCCGAACTCGAATCTTCCCCCATAACGAGGTCGGTGTCAAGAACGCTCGATAGTGGGTGCCGAACTCGAATTTTTCCCCCATAACGAGGACGGTGGCAAGAACGCTCGACAGTGGGTGCCGAACTCGAATTTTTCCCCCATAACGAGGTCGGTGTCAAGAACGCTCGGCAGTGAGTGCCGAACTCGAATTTTCCCCCCATAACGAGGTCGGTGTCAAGAACGCTCGGTAGTGGGTGCCGAACTCGAATTTTTCCCCCATAACGGGGTCGGTGTCAAGAACGCTCGGCAGCTGGTGCCGAACTCCAATTTTTCCCTACAGAGTTCTTCTTGATGTTCCCGGTGCTACGGAGGTCGGCTCAGGGCGTACGACCCCTTGTTTCGAAGCTAATCTGAAGATCTACAACTTCTCTTCAGGAGTGAGATGAAGATTCACCCTCCTTCATGGTCAAAATAGCCAAAGAATATCCTTGTATACATGAGGTTGAGGAGAGTTTTCGATGTTCCTGGTGCTACGGAGGTCGGCTCGGGGCGTACGACCCCTTGTTTCGAAGCTAATCCGAAGATCTACAACTTCTCTTCAGGAGTGAGATGAAGATTCCCCCTCTTTCATGGTCAAAATACCCAAAGAATATCCTTGCATACATGAGGTTGAGGAGAGTTTTCGATGTTCCCGGTGCTACGGAGGTCGGCTCGGGGCATGCGACCCCTTGTTTCGAAGCTAATTCGAAGATCTACAACTTCTCTTTAGGAGTGAGACGAGGATTCACCCTCCTTAATGGTCAAAATAGCCCCGCAACATCCTTGTCTTCATGAAGTTGAGGAGTGTTTTGGTCGTGGGGATTTTGGAAGAGGAGCTCCACTCCTAGGGGCGGAGAAGCTGTGCTGGGAAAAACCCTTGTGCCAGGAAGACCCTTGTAAGAGCCGTGGGAAGACCCATCCTTTGAGGTGAGCAAAACGAAGAGCTTGGCTTTGGGAGAGAGCCATTTGGGAGACAAGTTTGAGGAGCAACTATAGGAGAGAGTTGTGAGCTCCGAACTCATTGAGAAGAGGTCCGCTTCGGAGGCGAGCGGAGCGAAGAGCTTGACTCTAGGAGAGAGCCATTTGGGAGACAAGTTTGAAGAGCAACTCTTGGAGAGAGTTGTGAGCTCTGAACTCGTCGAGAAGAGGTCCGCTTCGGGGGCGAGCGGAGTGAAGAGCTTGACTCTGGAAGGGAGCCATTTGGGAGACGAGTTTGAGGAGCAACTCTAGGAGAGAGTTGTGAGTTCCGAACTCATTGTGAAGAGGTCCGCTTTGAAGGTAAGCGGAGCGAAGAGCTTGACTCTGGAAGAGAGCCATTTGGGAGACGAGTTTGAGGAGCAACTCTATGAGAGAGTGGTGAGCTCCGAACTCGTTGAGAAGAGGTCCGCTTTTGGAGGCGAGCGGAGCGAAGAGCTTGACTCTGGGAGAGAGCCCTTTATGAGACGAGTGTGAGGAGCAACTCTTGGAGAGAGTGGTGAGCTCCGAACTCGTTGAGAAGAGGTCTGCTTTTGGAGGCGAGCGGAGTGAAGAGCTTGACTCTGGGAGAGAGCCGTTTGTGAGACGAGCTTGAGGAGCGACCCAAGAAGAGAGTGGTGGGCTCCGAACTCGTTATTTAAGTGAGGGAATCAACGGTTGTGGGAGCAATTCCGAATGGCGAACCACTTCTAGCTCGCTTAACAGCGAACTTGCGAAGTAGAATCGAGCCAAGTGTTGGACTCCGGAACCATCGTTAGAAAAGTTCAACGGCTGTGGGAGCAATTCCGAATGGCGAACCACTTCTAACCCGCTTAAGAGCAAGTTATTCGAAGCAGAATCGAACCAAGTGTTGGACTCCGAACCATCGGTAGAGTTGTTCAACGGCTGTGGGAGCAATTCCGAATGGCGAACCACTTCTAACCCGCTTAAGAGCAAGTTATTCGAAGCAGAATCGAACCAAGTGTTGGACTCCGAACCATCAGTAGAGTTGTTCAACGGCTGTGGGAGCAATTCCGAATGGCGAACCACTTCTAACTCGCTTAAAAGCGAGCTTGCGAAGCAGAATCGAACCAAGTGTTGGACTCCGGAACCATCATTAGAGTTATTCAACGGTTGTGGGAGCAATTCCGAATGGCGAACCACTTCTAACCCGCTTAAGAGCAAGTTATTCAAAGCATAATCGAACCAAGTGTTGGACTCCGGAACCATTGTTAGAGTTTAGTGAGTTGCGGGAGGAGCCATGTAGAAGAAGCTGGACTCCGAAATCACCATTTAACGAGTCGTGACTCGGAGAGATTGAGATGAAGCAAGAGCAACAATTTCCAATGAAAAAATGTAAAGTTTTATTGAAATAAACTAAGTGGCTGCTTCAATAGGGCGAGCCATTATTACATGCTATTGGTCGGGTTACAAGCATCGGCCTTATTGAAAATCAAGATCCTACTTCTATGATAAGGTGAAGACCTCTCGAGAGGAGCTGGGAGGTTCTGAGTCTTGAAGCTCGGCGGGCCTTTCCGTTCGTTCGTTGGCTCCTTAGTTGGGAAGCTCGGCCCCATCTTTTTGGACGAACTTGGTAAGGTGCCCCCGCTGTATGAGTTCTTCGATCTCCTCCTTGAGAGCCCGACAATCATCCGTGTCGTGGCCGTGGTCCCTGTGAAAGCGGCACCACTTATTCTTGTTCCTCTTCTTGCCAGGTGTGTTCATTCTAGGGAGAGCACGGAGTAGCCCTTCCTTGTCCACCTCCATAAGAACTTCTGATATATTGGCAATGAGGGGGGTGAACTTCTCAAAACGAGGAGTCGGGCGGCGCTGGCTATTGCCGTCCTTCTGGGATTTTTGGAACCCCTCTTCGCTTGTGCTCTTCCGTTTGTTCCCGGAAGATGTCTCCTCAAGAGTAGGGGGGTCGAGAGTCTCTTCGGCCCGAATGTACTTTTCACACCTGAGAAGGAGGTCGGCGAAGTTCTGTGGAGGTTTCTTAGCAAGAGAGGAACGGAGGCTGGAATTGAAGACATTGGATTGGAGGGCGGCCGTTGCGACGGATTGGTCGAGGGAAGCTATAGACCTGGCTTCAGCTGTGAACCTCTTCACATAGTCTCTCAACTTCTCACCCTTCTTCTGGTTAAGGTAGAGTAGCGAAATGCTGGTCTTTTCAGTTCGGCGACTACTCACGAAGTGGGTGACGAAGAGGGTCTCGAACTGTTCGAATGAGAATATCGAGGATGGGGCAAGGCGAGAGTACCATTCTCGAGCCGGACCCTTGAGAGTTGCGGGGAAGGTCTTGCATAGCAGAGCATCGGAAGCTTGATGAATGAGCATGAGAGTCTTGAAGCTCTCAATGTGGTCAACGGGGTCAGTTTCCCCGGAGTAGGTCTCGAATTGAGGAGTTTTAAAACCGATGGGCACTGGCGCATCCATTATGGTTCGGAAAAAAGGAGGTCGGCTTGGACGGAGGGTCCTGCCCCTCTGTTCTTCTCCCCGATCGATCCGGCCAATGCGCCTTTCCATCTCGTGGAGACGGCGGTAGAGGGCATCGTCCCTTCGATTGTAGTCGAACGAGCCTCTGGACTCGTCTTCGTAGGAGGGGGAGCGAGGACTGTGGCGATGGTAACCCTGGGAACGGCCAGGGCTAGGAGTACACTGTTGGTGGTGAGGACTCTGGACCCGCAGGGGAGTAGGACCCGTTTGGGCATTGTTGTTGTGAGGACGGAGGACGAGAGCCTGTTGTACCATTGCTTGGAATTGTTGGAACTCGGCACGGGTGATGGGTGCCTCATCGTTCCTTGGGTGTTGCCGCCCGACGGAGGAACGATGTCTTCTTCTGTAATGCTCGGGGGACTCCCTCCTTCCCCTTCGGACAGGAGATCTTCTGTGGTGAGGGGATCGCTCACCCGGACGTTGTTGGCGGGAGGCTCCCTCTCGGGCCTGCTTCTCGTCCAGACGGTAGCGTAGGTCCTCCACCTTCTGCCGATTTTGAGGATTGTGAGAGGCCGTGAAATCCGTAGAGGCATTGTGTATGGAGACGCGGTCCTGATTGAGCGGTTGCTTCATGCGGGAGCCCCCCGCACCGGCATTTTGAAGACCGGTGGGATCCTTGGGGGGTTGCTGATTCTGAAGAGGAGGCTGATCTTGTTGAAGAGGGTCCTCCACTTGAAGCGGGGGTTGTCCCTGCCGCGGAGCGGGTTGGACGGGGACTACCTCTTGCTGATCAGTGGGGTTGGGCCCACGGTTGGACCCTCTGGATCTTGTTTTCCTAGGAGGCATGGCTGGAGAAGATCGGACCAACGGGAAGAGGAGGGGCTGCTATTCGTATGGTTTCCCACAGACGGCGCCAATCTGTTACCGCTAAATCTAGTGTGGGGGTAAACAGATAGAATTTGTGAGTTCGAGAAAAACCTGAATAACAAACCTCTAACCTGTTCCGCCGGGGTTTGACCGTTGACTCCCGCCGTACACCTGCAAAAAGTGCGAGACACCGGGGTTGATCCCGGTGACGCACCCTCCGACGCTCAAGTCAGTAACCAGAAATGATTATGAAAGAGCGTAAATTGGGAAAATACTCATTACCTCGCAATGGAGATGGATGGGGGGAATTTATAGGCGTCTTTGGGACTGGATTAGGAATGTAATCCCCGTGATTAGATAAGGAATATTCTCCTAGTAATCAGATAAGGAATTGAATCCCTAATTCCCAGTGAAAAGATAGATGTAAATCAGGGCCGTTGATTAAGATCTAATCAGGGACCTTGATTGTATCTTGCTGGATCGGGTGTGCAGCGGATTGGAACCCATACCCATTTGACGTGGATCCGTTCATAGGTTATTGGGCTTTGAATAAAGACCCAGTTCCCATTTCAGACCCGTTTGTAGGTGAAATTACCGTTTTACCCCTGAGCTTTAAGATTCGTGTCCGATGTGAACGGTCCCGATTTAATCCTATTTTTAGCCATATCACCTGCAAAATGGGAGAAATAAGGAGCATATTCTTTCCAAAGCAATTCAACATAATATATATAGAATCAGGACATAAATTGCATACTGTAATTGTACCTGCGAATTTTAGGTATATCTCCTATGAGGTACGTTGAACTAAACTTCGTGATGCAGAGGTGTCAAGGATATACCACGGTTGTTTTGCAACAAAAAAACATTCATTAGGTAGAGGTTTGCCCCATCTTCCTTCAGATACTTGTGGTTCAAACACGACAACATCACCGTCTGTCATTCCTATGGTGAATTGGTTCTGTATTGAACGGTGTGCCACGACTACAGTTGGGTAGAGAGTTGGGCTAGAGTGAAAAAAAATTGCAATATCGACAATTAGTATAACAAGCATTGAGATGTAATAACAGTAGCTCTTCTAATTACGCAGAAGAAAGTACATAATGTCATTAGACAAGAGATATGCCATTGGATTGATTCGGCATCTCATTTTGAAACTTGCAGTAGTGATTATGCATATAGTAGCATCGAGAAGACAAACATATATGAGCTGACTGTCACATGAGAATGGCACTTGTTACCGAAATGACCCACTTTTTGAAAGTATTTACCAAACTGACACACTTTCGAAAGTATTTACCAAAACGATCTACTCGGTCTTTGAAAGACCGAGTATTAGAATTCGAAAAATCCAAGACTAACACTCGGTCTTTGAAAAACCGAGTTAGTTTTAACTAAACTCGGTATTTCAAAGATCGAGTGGGATGGTTTGGGAATTAAAAAAAAAGTAGGGCAGTTTGGGAAAAACTTTCAAAAAGTGGGGCAGTTTGGGAAAAATTCCCCTGTGCTTCATCTTCCCCCTGCGCTGCGTCTCCCCCCCGCAGCAGCACCATGGCAGCCCTCGTTAGCCTCCCCTGCCGCACTCAGTCACCAGCGACCAGTCCCAACCCCTCGTCGCGACTGCACCCAGGCGAGCGCGCCACTCTGGCTTCCCCTCCTCGCTCCCTGCCTCTGCGCAGCCCTATAGCACCGCCTGTAGTGACAGCCAGGTGACGCCGGGGTTGTCTCCTCCCGAGCGCGGCGCGATTGAACAACAGCCTGAGAGACAGCAGCAACGTCGCTGTGACGCGCCGCCCTCGTTGGCGCTGCCGCCTGTCCCGCCGCTCATCGTCGTCGTGTCCCCTGGCCGCCGGCCACCGTCGGATTCAGTGCAGCCTTGGTGGTTGATGTTTGTGCTATTTTGATCTTGTTGATTGTGAGCCGTCGATCGCTGTGATCATCTTGATCATCATGATCATGTCCCCTTGGTTTGATTTTGGCCATCCGATCTTGTTGATCTTGATCATGGAGTGTGGATCATGTGATGAGAGCCGTCTGTTTCCCCCCTTGATCATTTTGATCTTGATTGAGTGCATTGTTGGTCATCCGTTCTTGATCTCTTGATTTGGACCGTTGGATCTCGATTATCATCTTTGATTATGGACCGTTGGATCGCCCTATTATCATCTTGGAGTTCTTTGATTACTTTGATTGGTGGCCGTCCGATCGTCGATCTGATCCGATCATCATCCGCATCATCAAGATACTGATCACATCTCGATCTTGATCTTGATCTTCGATCAGAGTCACCCGATCTGATCTGATCGCCTTGATATCTTGATCCCTTGATCTCAGCCATCCGATCGTGTTTGTGGGTTATTTGTTTTTTGGATTCGTGATCTTGTTCGTGTCTGGTTCGTTCGTCGTGTTCGTTCCCGGGAATCCGTTTCCGTTATTCTTGCTTGGAGTCGTTCTCATTTTCGATTAAGGCAAGTAACTTGTACTCAAATTCTTTTGTATGATACAAGTCATAAATTCTGCTTGTAGTGTAGTTGGGTTCTAGAGACAATTCGTGTGTGAAACCCCTTGTTGATATTGTCTCTATAGTGATTTGACCATAATTGCCTCACGACACAATATTGACATGAATTAACTTAGGTTTTGCCCGTTCTTGATTTGATCATGTATGTGAGATTTCTTGTGAGAATTTGGGTATTTGTTGAGAACCATGTGATAGACTTGTTTTAGATATATTAATTACCCTATTTCATGATGCTTGGATACTTGGTAGACTCGATTTCATATTTGGTTGTGTTTGGATCAAGTTTCGTTGAATCTATGTTGATTTTGGTTTTTGAGGAAATTCTGTGTTTTGCCGATATTTTGTCTTGATCAGTAATTTAGACCATATTAAGGTCAGAATCTTAATTTCATTATAAAACTTTAGTTTTAGATAAATTCGTCTTCTTTCCAATCCCTCTGAACTTGCGCGATTTCGGTTTCGTATGTATGAGTTATGACTATTTTACTACAGAGGTGTAGATTTTTTCCAGATTTCGTTTCTTGGTGATTTTGATGACTAAATTATTTTGATACTTGTGCTACACATATTATTTTGATTTAGAACTTTGGTCAATTTTTCTATAATTATTTAGAGATTACCCAGAATTTTGGTGGATTTTATTGATGAGTTTTAAATGCCGTTTCATGCTTGTTTATAAAGACTATACAGACTTGCTGTATTTTGCTCGCTGTTCTATAAAGAATCGTATTTTCACTCTATTTCCTTCTACTGTATGAAAAATGCTTGTGAAATATGAAAGTTAATATATTTTGTCTATTTTCATCTCCCTTTGGCAGATTTGGATTCGTTTCACTGGTTGCGAGATATTATAGTTTTCGTACAGTAGTGTTGGGAATTCCAGATTTGCCAAACTATCGTTTATTGATATTTTCTGATTTTTGATGACTGATCTAATTTTACTGGAAAATTCTAAAACTTTATATCCTGATACTAGACATATAGGGGAATACCCCAGATTTTTCGTGGATTTATTTGTTGAGTTTTGATACTGTTTTCCTAACTGAGAATTGGTTTTACTGATTTCTGGCTGAATGTGTTTTTTGGATTAAAATCAGTATTGAGTTATGATTTTGTGAATTACGATATGACTTATTTATACTCGCTGGATTCGGTTGGGACTATATTTTCTAGACGTTTTGACGGATTCAGATTTTTCATTTTTGGAACACTGGGAATTTCAGTTTTACTACAGTTTGGTCTTACTGTCCTGAACATGAGATTTGGTTATTTTCCCCCTGTATGAGTTATCTTACACGCGTATATGTTTATCTTGCAACTTGAACTTGTTACTTGATCATACCATGATATACTTGCTTGTTTCGTGACACATACTCGCTTGTTTGACATTAATAATAAATTAACCAAGCCGGGGTTATAAAGGGACAGATCTAATAATGGATAATTTAGAAACGTGTACTCGGAAGAGGTTCTTTTGATCATATGTGATACTTGAGACTTGGCTTGATACTTGAGATTTGGCTTGAAACTTGATTACTTGAGGCTTGATATTTCACTACTTGAGGCTTGATATTTTACTTGGCTTGATACTTGATATTTGAGACTTGATACTTCACTCTTGAGGCATGTTTACTTGATACTTAAGGCTTGATACTTGATACTTGATTCTTGAGGCTTGTCCCTGAGTACACTGCTCTTTATGGTCCACTATGAAATCTAAAACGAAACTGCATTGACTGTAACAACCATGTGATAAAAGGATGGCACGTGAAGTGTTATCTAGATAGTAATAATACAAGATATTTAATACATGATACTTGAACTTGAAACATGAACTTGATACATGCTTACTTGACACTTGATTACTTGATACATGAGACTTGATGCTTGAACATGATACTTGACACTTGTACTTGGCTACTTGACACTTGTTACTAGTTACTTGATTTCGTGATACATAACACTTGATACTTGATACTTGTTTATATGATACTTGTTCACTTGACACTTGATACATGCCACTTGCACTTGTTTATTTTACCATGATAATTGTTATATTTGGATATCATGCTTATACCATGTTGTTAGTTAGTTTTCCCATGTACTTGTATCTTGCATTACAAGCGGTCCGTAACTTGCAATTTACGGGTACTTGTTTTCTCTTTTCCCTTTCCTTGCAATTGTTAAATTGCAGATTTTGGAGAACATGTTCCAGACGGTATTGATGAGATGAAGTATTAGTGCTGGATCTTGTTATTATTATTTCTTGTAGCTTTCTCGAACAATGTTGTATTTTGATATTTGAATTTATTCTTGTATTTGGGCAATGTGACACAGGATTTTGTCTTATTCAGATTATGACTATTTGAGATTAATATATTTTATTTCAAGTATTCTTGTTAGTATTTTGGTTCATATGTGTATGTGGTTGATACTTTTGCTTCTGACTCTGATGATTTTTGTTAATGTTGTAAAGATTCTTGAACAGGATGATAAAAATTATTGGCTGGGCTTTTGTCTTATATCCGCATTCTGTATTCTTTTTGAGAAGCGAGACGTGACAATTGTAGCCATCAACTTAGCAATATCTTGAATGAATTGGTCAGAGAAAATCAAACTGAAAATGGATTCTCGAACCCTTATCTACCCTTTCCGTATATACATTTGAAACCCTACCATACTGTAAGAATAGAATGTTAATGGACTAGGGTTGAACCCATCAGCCCTAAACCTGGTCCTTGAAATAGCCCTATTTGACAGTGGCCCTATAAAACAGTGAAAAGGATAGGACCTTCAAATTAGGCCCATTAAAAACGGAAAAGGGTTGGGTTGTGCAAAGCCCGACCTGACCCAACCCATAGATTCGGTACTATGTTAAGTCTTGCGGTTTGATCTTAGAAAGCTATGAGTTGAAATTCAAAAACTTATCCTACGTGTCAAATCATGATTGGGTAATGAACTATCAACGGCTTTCCCTTTGGAAAACAACGAACATTCCCCCTGTATTCAAAAACCTCACGTTCTTTCATCACGCGTCAGAAGCAACGCTCTAGATTTCTTCCCCCGCTCTCACTCTCGAATAAAATTCTCGCAAAATCCCCAAATTAGGGTTGATTAGGGTTAGGGTTTGCAGAAGAAGAATAAGAGGATGCTGGATATTCAGAAGCGGCGAGTCCAGCTACTCCT
Organism: Hemerocallis citrina; assembly: GCA_017893485.1. NCBI lineage: Eukaryota > Viridiplantae > Streptophyta > Magnoliopsida > Asparagales > Asphodelaceae > Hemerocallis > Hemerocallis citrina. The sequence continues at coordinate 147,129 of JACEHZ010000060.1, read as the reverse complement.
CGCCGTCGCCGGCGTCCTCGCCCTCAGCATGACAGGTTCCTATTCTCTCTTTTTCTCGTTAAAGATTACATCTTTGTGCGTATGAAATTGGTGGAATTGATGAAACGATTCGATGATCCTCAAAATTATTTGCTTCATTTGTGCGACTAATTGTGCAAATCTTGAGTCATAAATGTGATTGAGGATGTGATACAAATCGGAAGTAATTCGGGCTGTCGATTGATTTGTGCAACTTTCCCCTATCTTCTTGATTCCGTTAGAGATTAGGGTTTCTTCCCCGATTCCCAATATCTCTTCCCTCTTCCTCGCTTACGATTCACAATTCGAGCTCTCAAAATGACTATGAAAGCTCCGAAAACAGCGGCAATGGCGGTGGCTCCTTGGGGAACGCACCAGGTTGAAAGGAAATTTTGATGATGGAACACAAACTAAACTTTTTTTTTTGGGGGGGGGGGGGGGGGGGGGGGGGGGGGTGGGTTAAGGCTGTGTTTGAGAATGGAGTTTTATTTTAAGATAAAGGTGACCATCAGTAATGAAAAATTAATGAAACATAGCATAGAGTACCAACTATTTCAAGCCAAAATCCATCCAAAAGCCTACTCCATCATGACTAAAAACAACACACAATAAAAAATATAAGAGTCTAAAAGATACAAAGCAATCCATCAAAACAAGATCCTCCCCTGAACCACCACTTTACTTGGCCTATCCATGCATCAAAAAGATCAAAAATTTTATGCATCATGATGGGGAATTTATAATTGAAATTGCGGAAACAAGCTTCATTTCTAACTAGCCATAGGATCCACAAAACAACCGCTACCGAAATGTAGGCCCCCTCTTATCATTCCTAATCACTCTTGCTTGCCAGGGACCCCAAATGTCTATAGTATTGGTGGGGAGTTCAACAAGTCTAAACCCCAAACATGCTACTACCCAAGTTAACCTAACTTTTGGGCAAATAAAAAAATTGTGATTTGTGTCCTCCCCAAAGCTATATCTAGAGCAACTAGCGACCACAAGATTATTACCCCTCCTCAAGTTCTCTTTGGAAATGATTGAGTTGTTCGCCACGATGCCACCAACCATAAGAATTCTGTCACGTTTGTCAGTACATGTGTTTTCCATATCGTTTTAGCCTCCATGCTTCGCAATCCACCCTCATTCAACCATTGTATATAGATTTTACCGAGAAGGTATTATTAGACTCTAAACACCTCGTTCATCATCTTCTTCAGCCCGACACCGTCCAAATTCAAATAGAATGGTCAACAGTTTCTGAAGTTGCACCTGGTTCTTCTGCGTAAGATGGTTTCCAAAAGTCTATTCTCAATCGATATTGTCTCCACACATCCATCGTAAGGGAGTCTTCGTTTTAATTCTCTGTCTCCAGTTCTGGGAAGAAAGATAATAGAGAGTTACTACCACACCATTTATTTTTTCAGAACCGAGTATCTCTCCCGTTTCCAATCTCACACCTAGTGTTGGTGTCGAACATTTTCCCCACCTTCACAATCCATTTCCAGAGATAGGAAGCCTTCTCGTGTTTACTTTGGTTCTCATATCTAAACTTTTTTCGTCTACGTTATAAAGCGAAGGATTTACACCATTATATTTTGATGTTTACACATCTTCCACCACCATTTGGTCATGAATGCCTTGTTCATATCTCCAAGACCTGTGAATTCCTTTTTCTTACAGACCTTTCCACATCTCATCAGATGGAAGCCTTTGTTGAACTTGTTCGCTCATTTTCGTAGGAAATGTCTTCTGCACTTATTGATTCTACAAATAACCTACTCGGGAAGTTCATAAATTGACATTAAATATGTTGTCATGCACTCAAGACCGAGCTAATCAGCAAAAACTGGAGTTTTGGAGAGTCATCTCCAAAGCTGTAGTTTTCTCAACTTTGGTTTTGTTTGGTAGTCAATTTGGAGTTGAGACAACTATGGTTATTTCAGCCTTTTTCAGCTCAAAAGTTGAGATAACTCCAGTTATCTTAATTTCCACTAGGACCTTATTTTTCTAAACTTTGGCAATGACTCCAAAATTATGTAGTTTAGTTAACTTTAGTGGTTTACCAAACACCCCAAAAGAAATGGAGTTAAGGCAACTTTTCGAGTGGAGGTAGAGGTGTGATAACTAAGGTTTGCAAACCTCTACCTCCACTTAAAAATAAATTTTAGTTAACCCAACTCCATTCCCAAACCCATCCTAATTTGTTTGAGATGAGAAATCATATGACCCATAAGTTAAGACCATCACTTAAAGTTATGAGTTTATACGAGTGGATTCAATTTCAGAAGCATAATTTAAGTTTAATATATGCGTTCATACTACATTTGGATTTTACAATGTTTCTTGAGTTCTTTTGCTGGGTTGGACAATAAAAAGGCAACAACTGCAACATGTCAAGTTCCTGACATGTTCATTCGTCAGTGGAGAATCCAACATTGAAGACAAGACATTATTGGATACGAGTTGCAGAGAAATTGTGTCCTTAGTGACTCCATGGAGAACAACCATTTCCTAGTGACAGTTAAGGAGAGTTGCATTAGTTTATTGCCCTGTTTTAAATTTGGGCCGATACAGCCGAAATTTCGGTCGAAATTTTCTTTCGTCTAGCTTGACAATACGAAATCACTGATTTTATAATCCATATCGTTTTGGACCGAAATGTGTAGATTTCGGCCGAAATATTGTCGAAATATCGACCGAAATCGACACATTAATGTTATTATGAATATATAACTTTTTTTTATTTTTCTCTTTGCTTATAATCTTTAATATAGGATATTAAGCTAAGATAATGTGAAAATTTTGTCTCTCTATTGTTTGTGTATATGCAAGGTCAATTAAGTCTATTAACGAATATATTTTTTTCTAATTAATGCAAATTCAATTTAATTATATACTTATATTACATTCTTTTTTATATTGTTGTTAAATTCTGTGAATATTTACCGTGATTGATTCATGTTATTATTTATATTATACAATATTTTATATGATAAATGACTTGTAGAACATATAATATCTTGTTTAGTAACAAAAAAAAAAGTTTATTGAGTGTCCAAAATGAATATCCAGTGATCACATTTCCTCGAGATCTCCTCTGATATCTATGATCCGAGACGAAACACCCATTGCCGAGATGAGTCCAAAATCCGAGATTAAAACCTTGGTTTGTTGTATGTAATATAAACTAAGTTGGAGCTATGCATGAAATGGATGACTAACTTTAAAGATTTAGGTTTGGACTGAGAATTACCTCAAACCACGAATTCAGACTTGCAAGAAAAGAACGTGACATGATTGCAGTCTTTCTTAGACCATGTAATTCCAATCTGTCAGTAAAAAATACAAGATTGGGAGCTTTCTTAAACACAGTACTTCATATCTGCAAGACAGAATTGTTAAGTAATGAATTACTTATGATAAAGCTTGTTAGATATGCAAGGCGAGAATACAGATTAAGCTGGAGATGGGTTTTGAGGGGTGTGGTGCCTCGTCAAGGCCTTTTAATATTTTTGCAAGAAAGATGAGTTACAGTTAAGAGAGCGCTGCATAATAGTTGAATGTAGCAAAAGTGCAATATTTTTGTAACCTGTTCGCGGATTCAATTAGAATGTTCTAGGCTCTATAAGAAGGGCTGGTACTGCCATCTGATAGAGAAAATACATATACTTCCTTGGAGATTCGAGGAAGTTCGAAATGGTGCTCTTGTAGGGTTCAAGTTATGTGAATTGACTTTGATGGTTGCTTGAATGTTGGATATGTATATTAGGCATCTTGATAAATAAAATGGATCCCTAGTTAGGTCCACAGGCCGTGCGTATTTAGGAAAAAAATTTGTGCTCATATTTCATAATTCATATGCATGGTCTTTTTGAAGGAATTTCATATACATTACTATTACCATTATAAAAAAGCATGTGCTATTTATAAAGCTTATAACTTCAACAGTGCATCACCTTCACAAATATGTCTAAATGAAGTTAATGAAGTTAAAGAATTTCAACACCTTGTATATCCTTAACATAAGAACTGAAAGTTAAATTACTTTTGTTTCTTAATCACATTCCAAGCTAAAAATTGTGTTCTCTTCAAATTAGTGTTGCCGACGAAGTCATGTAAATACTTCTGCTCAAGTGGTGGATCGTTAATATAGGTTCAGTATTTTAAATGTTATAATTTATGGATACCGACACTGAAGTTCCACATTACTATCCATATTACTATCCATAGCTTGAAAATGATTTCTTAGGAATATTACTATCCATAGCTTTGTTTAGGAGTAAAAGGAATTGGATTTGGTTTCTTAGGGGGAGTACTACAGCACTTTTAGCCCATTTCATCTTCCTGCCAAAATGAGAGGATAAGAGAGAAAATCACTGTTCATGGGATTTTAAATTGATTTCTCTCTCCTCTCTCTTCACCACTGTTTTAAATTTCCTCCGATACGGCCGAAATTTCGGCCGAAATTTCATTTTGGCTAGCTTGCCGATACGAAATCACATATTTTATACTCTACATCGTTTTGGACCGAAATGTGTAGATTTCGACCGAAATTACCGAATTATTGGCCGAAATATCAGCCGAAATAGACACAAATGTTATTGTGAATATATTTAAAAATTTTGTTTTACTTTTTGCATATGTCTTTCAATATAGGACCTTAAGCTAAAATAATGTGAGGATTTATTGTTTGTATATATATGCAAAGTAAAGTAAGTTTATTAACTAGTACATTTTTTCTAATCAATGCAAATTCAATTTAGTTATATACTTATATTGCATTCTCTTCTGTATTATTGTTAAATTATGCAAAAATTTACCGTAATTGATTCATGTCATTAGTTATATTATATAGTATTTTATATGATAAATGATATGTAGAACATATAATATCTTATTTAGTAACAAAAATATATATTTATTGAATATAGAAAATGAATATCCGATATGATCACATTTTCCTGAGATCTTCTCCGATATCTCCGATCCGAGACGAAACACCTCTTGCCGAGACAAGTCCGAAATCTGAGATTTAAAACCATGCTCTTCACATTATCCAATAAAACAACTTCATCTATTCCTCTACAGTGATTTTTTACTACTTTTTAAATTTCTTTTTTGCTCATCTCTATCCTACAGTAAAACTACATCCAAACAAACCACTTTTTAGAACTTATTTCCTAAGATTTCTTTTCCAAATAGCAATCTTCGTAGATTGGATAAAATTTACAACCAACCAAACCACCCCTTGGTGAAGTACCTTGAGTAATATTTTATTCTGGCACAACTCTAGTACTTGGAGCCTTAGAGTGCACTCTCATTGGTTTTCTGTATGCACACAAAGAAAAAGGAGAAAAAAAACATATTTCAAACTAATACTCACTGTTTACTCTCCTTAAATGAAATATCATTTTATTTAAAACAAAAGAAAACACATACCAATTGCACTATTAAAACTACATCCAAACAAACCACTTTTTTAGAACTTATTTTCAAAGATTTCTTTTCCAAATAGTAATCTTCATAGATTGGATAAACTTTACAACAAACCACCCCTTGGTGAAGTATGTTGAGTAATATTTTATTTTGGCCCTACTCAGTACTTGGAGCCTTAGAGTGCATGCAATGTGTCACTCTCATTAGTTTTCTGTATGCACACAAAGAAAAAGAGAAAAAAAAAACATATTTCAAACTAATACTCACTGTTTCCTCTGCTTAAATGAAATATCATTTTATTTAAAACAAAAGAAAACACATACCAATTACACTATTAATTTTTCAGATTTTAAAAGACACTTTCCTTCTGTTAAGATTAGAAAACTCTAGTTTCGTTTAAATCATTAGAATCATGCTTTGGAATAAATAAGACTTCAAAGAACATTACTTCATCCTCAGAAAGGTTGTGGTGAATATCTTTGTTATGGGATTTGGAGAGAGAGAGAAGGATGATGAACCAAGCTGTGAGGTCCACAAAGTATAGTTGCTGTGGTCTCAATCATATTGAAGGGGAAGTGTAAAGAATGAAATGTACGTCTGGCCTCATCAGGTTGAGTGACAATCTGATTGGAAGATTACAGACTTGGAGATTGTAACCTCAAACCCCAACGTAAAAGTCTTAAACTTAGGATGGTGAGTTTCTTATTATGGGCCAACTAATCTGATGCAAAGGAAACGTTACTTTTCTCTTCTAGTCTTCCTTCCAGACAGATAGGTTTCGTAGTCTTTGGTATCTATCATTTCTTTCTGTGACTGTACAGTTAAACTTTGAAGTAATATGTGGTTGAATAAATGTTATTAAGTACAAGCATCATATGTTTTTTAATTTAATTTAATTTAATTCGGTTTAATTATATATATATATATATATATAGAGAGAGAGAGAGAGAGAGAGAGAGAGAGAGCCTCATATTTGTATGAGGAAATTTTTCTCATACAAAGTCACTACTGTACGGTGAGGCCTTCATTGAAGATCCACTCCGTCTATCATATTTATCATGCCAATTGATGTATGTGTAAAAAAAATCAAATCGTTTGGAGGTTGTTTACCTGTGCATCATGTGGTCTAATTTGTGGTACGATTTGTAATCTAGGCAGTTAAAATCAGTTTTTGAAACTAATCGGTCTAGCAGTGATTAGTGATTAATCGGTTAATCGGAAAATAATCGGGGATTAAATTGGAAAAATTGTTTTATATATATATATATATGGAAAGCTTCAGTTGTGCACTACCTCTAGTGCACACGGCGTGTGCACTAGGCCTTCGGGCGTTCATATCGACGATCTGAACGTTCGTATCGACGATCCGAACCGTTCACATTGATCTACACATCTAAATTAGTGTAAATATGTAAAATCAAATCATTTGAAATTCATTTACCCATCCATTGAAGTGTTACAAAATTGTATGGCTGAAAATCATTGTTTTTTTATAGTCACATGATGGATGGGCAAATGAATTTCAAATGATTTGATTGTACATATTTAGACTAATTTAGATGTGTAGATCAATGTAAACGATTCGGATCGTCGATATGAATGCCCGAAGGCCTAGTGCACACGTCGTGTGCACTAGAGGAGTGCACAATTGAAGCTTTCCTTATATATATATATATATGGGAAGTCTGCCGTTGTGCACCACCTATGGTGCACACGCCGTGTGCACTCGGCCTTCCCGCCTTTGTATCGACGATCCAAACCGTTCACATTGATCTACACATCTAAATTAGTCTAAATATGTAAAATCAAATCATTTGAAATTCATTTACCCATCCATTGAAGTGTTACAAAATTGTATGGATGAAAATTATTATTTTTTATAGTCACATGATGGATGGGCAAATGAATTTCAAATGATTTGATTTTACATATTTAGACTAATTTAGATGTGTAGATCAATGTGAACGGTTCGATTGTCGATACGAAGGCGGGAAGGCCGAGTGCACACGGAGGGGTGGTGCACAATGGAAGATTTTCCTATATATATATATATATATATATGTATATATATGTATATATGTATAATTAAAAAAAAATAATCATAAATCCTAACATAAAACTATTATGAGATTATCAAATAGGAACATATAGTTAGAGAGAAAAATAAGAGAGTACTTGATTTGAGCTGAGTTTGGATTCTGGATGTGGGTCGGATCGGGTTTGCTGGTTGGTTCCATCAAACAAAAACAATTGGGGAGGAGCAGCAGCGCGAGCAGCAAGAGGAGGAGGTACAGTAGATGCGGGCCGGGTCAAGTATGCGAAGGCGCAGGGGGAGCGACGACGGGTCGATTTTGGGTTTGCTCGAGAAAGAATAAGAGAATCAGTTTGGGTTTGAGTTTGAATTTGCGCGAGGAAGAAGAAGAGAGCGGCTACATGTCGAGTTTGGGTTTGCACAAGGACTTGAAGGAGTTTGGATTTGAGTTAGAGTCGGATTTAGCCCAAATAATGCAAACGAGCATGAATATTAGAAGAGGAGATTTAATCGGTTAATCGGCGACTTAAAATCGGCCGATTATACCCGATTAAATCGCTAACTATTGAAATATTGCAAATCACTAAAATAATAATCGCTTAGATTCCGATTAGCGATTAATCGGGAATTAATCGGGTGTAAACGGGGATTTTAACTGCTTAGTTTGTAATACTCTTGAAATCATTTATTTTTTAACCACATTATGCATGGGTAAATTAACCTCCAAACCTCTTGGTTTTTTCTACACATACATTTATTGGCATGATAAACATAATGAACGGAGTGGACCACCAAGTGAGTATAAGCGCTTTGTTTAAGACAATTTCTGGTTGTATGAGGCTTACTTTTCATTTATATATGTAAATTTTTTTATCTTGGTACCCTTCTACATTTACAGCTGAAAAGTTCAGAGAACTAATGGGCGAAGAATCTTCATCACAGAGCGGCAAGTTCACCTTCTTGAACTGCTTTGACATGGGATCCGGTAGCCTAGCATGTGGTGCAAAAGAGGGTGTGAAGCTCTACATCTACAACATTCGAAGTGCACATGTCGACAGAGTACGGCAACGAGCCATCGAGGTTGCCATAGCTGAAGCCCTTACTGAGGGCCTCAGTGCGAGCGAGGCAGCCAAAAGGGCCCAAAAAGTCGGAGCAAAAGCAGCAAAACTAGCCACTCGCCAAGCCAAAAGAATTCTCGGCCCGATAATTTCTTCTGGATGGGATTTCTTCGAAGCCATTTATTATGGAGGTAGCATGACTGAGGGATTTCTCCGAGGTTCTGGTACGCTTTTTGGGACTTACATTGGTGGTTTTCATGGAGAGCAGATGCTGGGGAAGCTGGGGTATTTAGGTGGAAGCCATTTAGGGAGTTGGGTTGGGGGAAGAGTTGGGCTGATGATTTATGATGTGATCAATGGTGTTAATTATCTGATTAATTTCGTGCAACCAGAGGAGAGCTCATATAGTGCTGGTAGTGGAGATGGGTATGTAATAGAGGAAGAAACAAGAAGTTACGAGAGAAGAGGAGAGGATTCTGGGTATTATGAGTCTCAACCTGAGAATACTGAATCTTCGATTGGTTGGGGATTCTGAGGTATGTGCAATTAGATTGTGTAAGTTCTCTGTTGAGGTAATATAACTTGCCATCGACGTTTTTTTCTTCTTTTTCTTACCTTCATGCAAGTAACTAGGGTTTTGGTGGTGATATATTATTAGCAATTTTGACTTGTATACTCCAGCCTCTTTTATGCGAACGCACTTTTGCTCATTATTTTGTAATGCAACATCTCGATTATGTTTCTGTATAATAAAAGTTTCTGCAACATTTCTTATTCTTATGGTATGTGAAATAAGTCATGGTATAGAACTCACAGTATGTAGGTGAAGTACATAATTATACCTCCGCACTCGACTAATGGTTACCTAAGCACTAATTGAAGTAGTAATCTAGGGCATCCTCAGGTTCTGTATTCTTTTCTGGTGGTGTTAATTGTTTCGGTATGAACTTTCCGATCTGATGTTCTCCTTGTAGAGCTGAAAACTGATCGGATGTGGCCCGGGTAAACTATATTCATATACATCAGTGTTGAGTGAATGTGCAAACAGATACAAATCTCAATTTGCTACACAAATCTTTATCCTTATTCAATCAAACAACATGGATATCGGTAATTTGACTAATTTCATACTTGTTTAACATGAATTACTGAAAACAGATGAAGAATGGGCACGCTATCCAATTAAATGTCAAGCAACCACAACAAAATCCCCATTTACTTGCAGAAAATGAAATTATTATAATCTTGGCTTCATATTACATATATCCATAATTATGTGACATAAACAAATATAACAACATCCAACAGTCTGAATAGTGTGTTACAAACCAAATTCAATGGCATTCATACAAACCCATTAATTTCAACCTATTTCTTTCCTTTTGAGAGGTAAAGCTTTGGAGTTTCATTTCAGCTCCATTTCAACTCCCCTACTCACTAACACTACATAGTGTTCTACTTAGTTACAATACACCCTCTGTTTCTATGCTTTTCCTTTTATAGACACTTCTTTCTTTAGTTCCAGAGTTTCCCTAGTAGCAGACCTTCACAGCCCTTCCATGGCTATTCCCCTCTTCGCATCGCCCCCTCTTTCGTGTCCCATTCCCCTTTAACATCACTCCGAAAAGTTTAAGGCTTGCTACATTTTCGCCTTCCTCTTCTTCTTTTTCGTCACCGTCTTCAATCTTGCTTTCCTTTTCTGCGGTTGATTCATTTCCAACTCCGGCTGATGCGGCTTCTTTGAGCATAAGATTAGCATTGATGTCCTTCATGCTGACATACTTGGAGAGGAAGCAGAGAAGCTGCTGGCATTGTTTTTTTGCATTGGAGAGTTCCATGTTGAGCATTTGGTTGTCCTTCTTGAGCTTCTCGTTCTCATCTGAGAGGGCGAGGATTTGTTGGGGTGGTGGTGGGGATGGAGGAGGAGGAGATGAGGAGGTGGTGGAGGAAGTTGAAGCCGAGGAACGGGTGGTGGTTGTTGCGGTATTGTTGTTTTTGGTGGTGGATTTGTTGGTTGTTGAAGGATTTGGGAAGGGCTTACGGCGCCGGATTTCACAGAGAAGCAATTGTTCGCCACGGCGGAAGTTGTCATTGGCGAACTCCCAACGGTCTGGTACCACTTTGCGGAAACCCTGTCAGAATGTCGAAATCGCCACACAAGTTAGGAACTACTCATTAAAAATTAATGACAAGTGATATGGAAAACAACTCTACATTTATATGATAGAAGAATGCATGTGTTCTGTCATAATGTTAGTTTTTATGACAGATTTGTGAAGCTCATGATTAATTTGTTAAAGTTAAAGAACTACTTAGGTAGAAATTATATGCTCCTTTTCACATTTGGTAACACTAGCAAAGATGATATATTATGTTAGTCCAAGTAAAATAGACAATTTGGTACGAAGAATTGGTACAAGTTTGTAAATTATTGTGGAAACAAAAAAACAACGAAAATGATATCAATCTAATTTCTACAAAATCGCAATCGAGTCTATCTTGTATAGTCAACTTCCTTGAAGTAGATAATAGTCTCTTTCCCCTCATTAATTAAACTATTTTATAAGACTGCTAATTCTATACTCATACAATTGGTGATGCAAGACTCGTTCATACGTACGTTAATGTCATATACCACAACTGGAACATACGAACATGTAGACAGATGTTTACTCTAATCTATTTTAGTTTGTAGCTCTGGGTGTATTAATTTTAGTTTTGTTGCTTACTGCAGAAAAGAGAAAAATATTACATGACCTAATTCCAACCCTATGAGTCTTCAAAAGAAAATTTCTTATCTTAGAAATTCAGACCATTGACATTTCAGCAAATTAAATGTCCAATAAGTCTCCTGTTGGACCCCACAGAATCATATCTAATGAGTAAAGCCTCTAATCTTTTTTCCATCACTTAATTTGTGGAGGATGGTGTGCCATTAACTTCTTACTCACTTTCCTCAAAATTTCGTTTGTTTGACTAAGCAACTCCAACCCATTCAAACCTTCCAGAATAACCTAAGAGCTTGTAGGCAAATTAAAGATTTGTCAGCATTGTATGTAAACTGGTGTTGGGTCAAATCATTAGCTGCAGTTTCAGCCTTTGAGGTAAGCATAAGCAAAGCATAAGCAAAGCAATGCAAAGATGGATTAGAAATTGCAAACTTTTTGACTGTGATTGTTGAGTGAGGAAGCCACTAACTTCCATCTACTCCACTTATTAGAAGGACATTTTTATGACTATCTGGTGGTACAAGCAATTTAATTGTTCCCAGATTTTGACATCATACCAAAAAAGGAATTAAATATATTAAAATAAGTTAAAATAAGATAAGATGGTACTGTTTGTTTGAGATGGATAAAGAGAGATCGGCCATCATGTTCATCAGGTTTCTATACCCTTTCAGACACTGTATAGCTACTTTGTCGATCAAAACCTGAAATTTTGATACATAAATACTAGCTAGATACTAGATAGCTAAGCTTATTGGAGATAAACATATGTAATGCAAAAAATATTAATTAAACTGGCAATTCCCAAATTATACTAATTATTATTCTTCCCTACTTTTGATACTTTATTGATGGATATATAAAATATGGGGGTTAAGTTTCATATAGGACTCTAATTGATGTTAATTATATAAGTGTTGGTCTATTGAAAAAATGATGTTTGATATAACTCTCGCATATTATTTATTATGAGATCTAACCATGATGAATCACTTTGATTATGATATGATTCATCAGATAATTAAACAAGTCATTATTATTATTATTATTATTATTATTTTAAATAATTAAGGAGCTAGCTAATTATATTTTGCTAGTACCTAACTTCTTCTTTCCTTGACTGACGGACATTCTTCAATCTCCCAACCATTTAGAAATATTTCAATTACGCCCAAATTCTCCAAATCAAAGATCCAATTAATCCACATGTATTAATTAACTTTTTTAAGAAGATGAACAAAATTATCTTTAAGCTTGCTTTGTGTAAAAAAGAGAAGTGATCATGAAAACTTGAACAAATTGACCATGATCATCTTCATAATAATCATATAACTACATTTAAAGTTTTTTTGGATGTTATACATCCAAATTACTAAAGATTCAGGCACAATATATTAATAAACTATTATTTAGTTCTATCCGTAAGAAAAAGTGGAGATGGAGAAAACTGACATACATAAGTGTTGAGCTGGCGAACGAAGCTGGAAAAATTGTTGTGCTTGAAATGAAAAGGAAGCAAATCCCTGGCAAACTCCACCGGCTTCCACACGACGAAAGAACTCCCCAACTCCCCCCACGATATCACCTCGTCCGTCTCCTTCTCCTCCACCATCTGGTGCGTCTTCACCAGGAACGGCGCCGGCCCGCCACCACCACCACCACCAACCCTCCCTCCTCCACTATTCTCCTTCTTTTGTTGCAAACTCATCATTCTCGATCTTAAAACTAAACAAACAAACTATCTGCTGCTGCTGCTATCTGTTTCGTTAAAATCTTATTAATTAATAAATACAGAGGGAGGGAGGGAACTTCTCCCAGAAAAGAAAGAAAACAAATTAAGAAAGACGTACGTAGTAATTAATTAGCACTATATACGACAACGAGTAAAGAGATTTAGATAAGATTAGGCCTAGGACGAGAAGAGAAGGAGAGCGGTCAAGTGCTCCCAGTTCCAGACATAGAACCCAGATATGATCATCAGAATCCAATGGCAACACCCGAACTCGACGCCCCGGCTGCAGCCTCTCTCTTCTTCCATATCATACCATCACTAAAACCACCATGAAAACAATATTTTGATCTCTACAAACTTGTCAACTATCTACTTTTTGGGTTATTATTATTATTATTATTTTGTTAGAACTTTTTTTTTTTATGGGGGGTGGACTGGTGAGGGTGGGGGGGTTGGTTTTAAGAGGGAGGAGAGAGGCAATGCGCACACGCTTTATGGGGATCGCAAGCAGACTTTTTCTGAGGCTTCTAGAAGGAACGGAAGGTTATTGGGGGAGATGTGGGCCGTTGGATTGGGGAATGTGGAGGGTGATGGATGGTACGTTACTGAGTTTGATGGAGTCGGCAGTTTTTGGATGGGTCAAAGAAGTGGGGGGGGGGATGAAAGAGTGCGTAGAAAGAGGAGGAGGGTGAGAGAAAAAGAAAATGGAAAGGGAAAAGTGTGTTCCTATCCTCAACTTTGTTATTAAGCATTTCGGTTCCTTATTAGTAGTATTAATTTCTTCAAATAAGTTCTCTCTTGTATGTACAGTTAGCAAGGCTTTCTAAGTTAAAGAGAGATCTAATAGGTTTGATTCCGGAATGTTGGAAAAAGTTGGTGAATATAAAGGTATATTATACTAAAAAAATGGAAATTTTAAGATATTTTTCTAGTATTTAACTATTACAATTGCGATTGCAAAATATATATATGTATGAACTTACAGAAGACTGACATATTCATCTCAAATTTTTAAGTCTAGCTAATTAACTTGGTACAAGACAAAATAGTCTTCAAAAAAGTTATGAAACTCATATTATGGGTTCATGTTTATCAAAAAAATATTGGCTGAAATTTTTTGAGCTAGAAAAACAAGAAAATTAAACGATAAGATATTCTTCGACATCTGTTTTGTTAGTCAGATTGACTGTAGAATCCAAGAAAATCTTATAATTATTGTAGGTAGTATAATGCGCGCTGATAAAAGTATATTAGAATATAAGAAAAAAAGAACTAAACTTTAAGATATTTTGGAAGGAATAGGTCATTATAATTGTGACGGTAGGAGATATACGAAGCTAAAGAAGATGGGCATATCTATCTCATATTTGAGTAGAAATAACTTGGTACAATACAAAAGAGTCTTCAAAATAGGACAGGGAGATAATTCTACTCAAAAAGGGTTTTGGAAGGAAAGAGAAGAGACAATAATAGAATAGAATAGAATAGAATAAGATAGAAATAGAAAAGAGAGGAGCCGTAGCACGTTAATTCAAAGAGCGTCTCCATTTTCTTCCATCACCAATCCCCTGCTGCTTTCTTCACCTAACACTGTTTTTGGGCCCCCCAAGTTCTCAATCTTGACTTGCCAGATTCTATGTGATTATGATAGGGATATTTCATCTATCTATTTTTATTTTATTTTTTTTAACTTTTTTTTTATTAAGAAATGTGAATCTTGCATTTGGGGCATCTCCATTTCACATTGGTTGGTGGATTGGTTGGTATAGGTTTGGCATGTATGTATCTAGATCCCAACTCGACAACATCCAGGACTGTATCGAATTTTTGGAGGCAACTGGTATGCAGCAAAATGTAGAGTCGTTCGTAGATTAACTGGAGGGGTTGGTATCCCCGTAATTTGGTGAGAGTGACTCCATTTACCAATATTCTGAGCAAAAGAATAAAATAAGACTACAATATGTATATGAACTGTTTCTGTCTTGTTTGTCGGCCCACCCTCCAGGATTGTTGAAGGGATTTGTTGTTTGTACGAGTCATGTTGCTTCATGTATGTTTTATTTTCTGTCTGTAGTTTGTAATCCGGCTCAGTACTCTGAGCTTGTATCGTTAATTTCGCATTAATAAAACAGGGTGGCCTTATTCCACATTTTCCTAGGATGAATATATATAGGATTGACATGCTACAATTTTAGCTTTTTCCTTATAGTTTTGCTACCAAATCTGCTGAAGAAATTTGTAGCGAAATGTAGCATAAAATAACGATGATATGCATTTGGTTCGTTGCATGCTCTGTTTTACATTTTCATAGCGGATAAAATACCAGTATGACGATCATAGATAACACATAAATGAAACCGATCTGTGACAAAAAAACCAAATGCAACTCATGAAACATATCAAAGTATGTACAACCATCAACTATTGCAAAGACAAATGGAAATAAGTTATCATTCGCGTCCGGTGAAACCGCAATTAATAGACAACCCTTATATTTTTCATACAAGTGTGTTCCATCAATACTAATAACAAGTCTGCATGTCTTGAAACCTTTACTCGAAGCACCAAATGACCAAAATACTTTCTTCAATGTTTCAACCCTTGACTCATACTTATCGCAGTGAACAACGGTTTCTAGATTTGCTGCTTGTATTGCTGATCAAAGATAAGACAACTTAGTATATGCTTCTTCAAAGGAACCGAACAACCTCTCAATAATTATCAGACTATAGGAAATCTAATAATTATATTGTAGTTTTACTATCTCAATAATGGTCCGTGGTGTTATTCCTATTTCAGGCTTCACAATATTCACAATCAAACTGCAGACAAGGTTTTACAGTGGTCAAGTATGCAGCCCTACTATATTCTTCACCACGGAATTTGTCCAACCTTTTGGAATGACTGCACGTAATCCCCAAGAGCAACCACCCACACTTATGACTGGGGGAATTTGCACTATCTCTTTAAGGGTATGTTTCCTAGGTGCCAATTTATATTTCACAGTATATATGGTCGGGGTCGATTTCAATGTGATAAACTTTCGATGTTTCTTGATGGAGTATAGCTTCACTGCTTGCTGGATCGAATCTTTACTTTGAAACTCTTGCTCAATGTACAATTCACGTACGTTGGATGAACCGGACGACTCTTATGAAACTTAATGTACTCTCGCACTTTGTGTCATCTCCTCGGTAACCTGAACATTAACAAAATGATCATTAACGTTCACATCATTATCATTCCCCTCATTTGTACGTATTAACATTTGCATATTCATCTTCATCCACTTCGTCATCATTTTCTTCTCATTAACTTCATCATTTGTTACTTCCTTTTCTTTATCATCTTCTAATATGGTAATGTTAACGGTAGCATTTTCAAATATTTCAAATATATTGTCATTTTCAACATAATCATGAACCAAACTAGGTTGACATGACAACTCAAATTCTGTAGAATATGGGTTTGTTGTATTTGTGAACGTGTCTTCTTGTGGGGACGGTCGGATTGCATGTGATATTTGGACTGGGTCAGAACTCATGTCATGTATCGGCACTTCATGTACTAAGCTTGAACAAGGATTAACAAGTGGCTGAGCATTAATGATTTGGATTTGCTGAATATATAACTCCATTGCAGACCAACTATATGTAACCCTCGTTCCCGTAAATACTTACCTTCCAAATATTTTTAGTATTTTAATCATTTATAAATTTATTTTGTGTTAAATTCGTTTTGAGATTTCTATTTAAATATTTTCCAATCGAAAATTTTATTATTTCGAGTAATGGTGTATTTTAAACTTGTTTTATAACCTTAATTTATCGGTTAATTGTATTTGAGCCCAAATCATGTACATTATTATTATTGGAGTATTCTAATAAAGTTGTTAAACCCGAATGTTATTTATTTGTATGGTTTTATTATTATTATGATTATAATTACTAATTGTTATTTCTTGATTTCTTTAATTAAAAAAAATTCATCTATCGAATTATTTTACTTTTATAGCCGATCTGATATTCTTGGCGAGTTCCAATTTATTTTAAGCCCAATTCTTATTAATTCAGTTGTGTTATTTATTTATTTAATTGGGTTGAAATTTTCGTTCATGAACTATTTTTCTCTTTTATTGAGTTATCTATCTTGTGGATTTTATTTATTTGAATTGTGGGCATTTTTATTTGAACCGTGTTGATTTTGATCTATCTCTTGTTTGAACCTTAAAACCCAATTCCATTGTTCTTGACCTAAATCTGCTCATAATGGACCCTAATTCACCAACCCAGTACTCTAATTGTACCTTATAAATACAACCATAATGCAAACCCTAAAAAATTGTACTTTTCAAAACCCTAGCCGTCTAATCTCTCTCCTTTTTCCTTTCTCCTCTCTCCTCCCTGTTTTCTCTCTCCCCGAATTCCCACCAACACCAACCCACTGTTCATCTTCTCGACCTTCTCCCACCACTCCGGCAACCCTCTCCTAGTAGAACACCACCGCAGCCCCCAACCCCCAACCCCTGAGCCCCTTCTCTGTTCTCGACATTAGCCACCGAACCCGAAAACCCAAATCCACAAAAACCCATCTTCCACAACTCTTCTCCGGCATTCCCCCGCCACTCCGGCCACCCCCTTGCGCCGCCGACCCTAGTCGACGCGCCGCCGCCTGCGACGCCGACCACCAGCGTCGGCCAGGCCAGGGACCTCCTTACTGTCGCTGTCTCTTTGACATTGTGTGTTGCTATTGTGGCTGAATTATCTTGGTTGCTGACCTTGTTTGGATGCTCTATTGCACGTGATTTGCACGTGTTATTGTGTGTTCGTGAGTTCGTTGCTTCGGGATTCTTATCCCTTTATTCTTGGTATTCGTTTTTATCGTCTAACAGGCAAGTCACCGTCCTCTTGAATTGCTAATTGTATCAAATTCAAGTATTATTGAAATTCTTGCAAGTAGATCTCTTTGTTATCATACTGTCCATTGTTCATCTATTCGTTGGGTCTATTGAGGGTTTACACGAGCTAACCTCAATATTCTTGACATCGTGCCACTTTTGACTCTAAAGTTTGGATCTTTTATGAGTGCATATAGAATTGATACTAGGGTTGCTCATATAATTGACACACAAATAAACTATTGCAGAGACAATTGCTAGGTTGTATGTTGGTTGACTGATTGATGATTGATTGATGATAAATTGATGTAAGCGTGTCCTAATTTTTATTTATCATGTTTTGACACTCATCATGCTAATTACTCAATTTATTGACTAGAGAATCGATCCACCTATTGTTTAATTAATTTAATTTCAAGAAAAATACCCTAAAAACTGTACATGCTTGATGACCTGAACTTTGATCGCTGTTTTCGAACTAGTAAATGACCTTAAAATGAGATACTTTCTGAATATGAAATGTAGCCCCAAGTGTCTAATTGCCAATAACATCCAGAATTTTCGAATTCGGAGTATTGTAGCAAAAGTTATGCTCGTTTTACTACAACTGTAATTTTAATTCCAGACTTTTAGATTTTCGTACATTTCATGTTTAAACAGTAAAAAATATGATCACATGATAAAATTTTGCCATGAAAATTTCCATATTGTTGATTAACATATTTAGGAGCCTAGATTATATTTTTACTGAATTTAATATTGAGTTTTTACTGATTCATAAATTAAAACAACAAGATGTTGAATTTCTGTCTGAACTTAAAACATGTAAAGAACCATGTGGTTGATCTAGCTACTGTTGTCGGAATTTGAACTTTAAGTATGCCTTGGAATCGTATGGAAGTCTAGTTTTCATATTTTCTGACGGATTCAACTTTCAATTTTTGAGTCAGCGGAAAACTGTATTTTTGTACAAACTGCGCTTACTGTCCAGAATTTTTGACTCCACTTTTTAATAGATTAATTATTCCTATGTTGTATTATTGCATGAATTAATGAATGTATGTTGTATTGCATGTTCCCAATGAGTTATTGTCACTACTCTAGCCGCCCTATCCATGTTATCAACCTATTGTTCCTCATTGATACTATCGTTCATCTCATGTCTGTACATTGCATATTGTATTGTTGCATTAATGAAATAATTAATAAACCAGGGTTTAAGGGATTGACTGGAGTAGTTGATGACATAGTGACTGTACACTGAAGTGTGGGCCTTGTTTTTCAAAATATTGTGTGTTGGTAAAAGTTATTGTTATCAGTTTATTATTGGACTTCTGACACAGTATCCCCAACTGATCGTGTATTGTTTTATTGAGCCAATCAGTGTGCAGTAATACTGCAAATACCGTTATTTTGCCGTGTACATGATCTATAGAATCTTCCACTTAAGTTTAAAACGAAATTAATTGTATGCATCGAACCTGTGGTATGGCACACATGGGACAGAGTAGTATGTGCATTAGTTAAAAGTTAAAATGATTAATAGACATACGGATTAACACATCACCATCATTGCATATTGTTCATCATTGTTCTTATTAATATCGAACATTGGCTAAGTGTTATTAATATTGATCATTGAGTATTATTACCGAATATTGCATGTTTATAGGCATTGTATCGATTATCATGATATTGTCCCATTTTATTGATTCTTATCGATCCATTGATTCATTGTTATACCGTTATCTTATTGTTCCATGTTTTCTCTACTTGCTGTCTATGATTTGCTCTAAGGACAATTTTCTCCTCTTTTTAGATGAAGTGTATACCGGTAATGAAGGAGAATTGCCTACTGAAATTGGAGAACAAACATTTTGAAGATTCTGCTTTTAAATTGCTTATTGCTTTAATAAACTTAATGTATTGAGACTTGTATTTATTTTTGGATTAGATTATTATTGTACTGAGCTTATGTCCCGAATATTGTTATTTATTTTCAGGCGTTGGATTATTATTATTGTATTTAGATATTTTAATTGCTTTATTCCAAGTACTTTTGTCCATGAGATCATTGTTGTTGCCTGCGCAATTGTTTATATTATTGAGTTAATCGGATAAACAGCTTATGGGTGACGTTAGTCATTCACTGGGTCAATGTTAAGTGCTCGTATTTCGTACTTTTGGGAAGCGGGGCGTGATCCTATACATGGACTTTATAGCGTTATCAATGGATACTGGCACTATCATAAAATACTAACCTTCTCTTTTCCCCGCTGCATACCGAGCTAAAATTTTCACATTGCATTGATCTCTATCACAATTAGTAAGTTCATAAATTTTCTTAATTAGTTCTTCCATTGTAATGGTACGAGCTGTCCAAATTATTTCAGGATCAACAACACTATAACAATAACATATCTTTGGTCACGAATTATTTCACCGTCAAAATAGAACCAAATAGGAATATTGTAATACATACCTATTCATATTTATACGAAAATATGAGTCATTATCTAATCCCAAACTAAACCTACCCAAATGTACATGATAAAAGGTTATACAAATCATACCTTCAAAACAAATATCATAAAGATTGAGCAATTATGAGCGCGAAGAAGAAGGCGTAGAAAAATTAGATGAGATGAATGCACTTGATTTCGTGGCTAGGGTCTTTTGGAAGATGAGTTTAGGTTTTTGAGAGTAGGATAAGAGAGGGTTGGGAGAGATAAAGTGAAGAGTTTTGGATTTATAAGAGAATTTATGGGTGCGATGTCGAATTTGGAAGGCTAGAATTTTGGGTTTCGGAATTAGGATTAAGAGTGGAGAGAGAAAGAAGAAACACCCATTGAGAGTGGATAGTGCGACTGCGGTTTTAAAAAAAAAAAAAATCAAAAGACACTCGCTGTCTCCCATGCTCGTTGTTTGAGACAGCGAGTCTGATTTTGAAATTTTAAATAACAACTAAGCTTACGCTCGCTATCTCTGACAGCGAGAGTCTTTTAACCAGAGCAGATCAGTTTGGAAAATACTTTTGAAAGTGGGACGGTTTGGACAATGCTGTAAAAAAGTGGGTCATTTTGGCAAAAAAGTTCTATAGATAACGTGGTGGAGCTTTGCGCTCCATTCAATTACATCACGGGAACAAAAAATGTGTATGCAGCTCAATATGAAATTATTGTACAGAACCTTTCCATTTGTCAATTTTTCCCCAAACTAGACCACTTTTTCAAACTAAATTTTAAAATAGATCACTTTCAAAATTAATTCTGAAAATGGATCACTCGCAGTTGGGAACCGCAGCCTCTTCAAAAATATTTTTTTTCGGTGCCGCAGTTCCCAACTGCGGCCTTAGTTCATTTCATATTTAGCTTAAAGTGACTTGAGACTTGGACGAATTTTTTCAAGTAAAGATGTGTTAAATAGAGGCTGCAGTTCCCAACTCCGGCTTAAAAATAACAGAGGCCGCAATTGGAAACTGCGACTTTAGTTCATTTCATATGTGGCCTAAAGTGAATTTGAGACTTAGACAAAATTTTTCAAGTAAAAATTTGTTAAAAAAGGCCGCAGTTCCCAAGGCCTAAAATAACATAGGTCGCAATTGGGAACTACGGCCTATGTTCATTTCATATTCGCCCTAAAATAACTTTGAGACTTAAACAAAAATTTTCAAGTAAAAATGTGTTATATAGAAGTCGCAGTTCCCAATTGCGGTCTAAAAATAACACAGGCCGTAGTTGGGAACTGCGTCATTTCATATTTGACCTAAAGTGACTATAAGACTTAGACAAAATTTTCATAGTAAAAATGTGTTAAATAGAGGCCACAATTCTCAACTGCGATCTAAAAATAATAGAGGGCACAATTGGTAACTGTAAATGATCTATTTTCGAAATTAGTTTCAAAAGTGGTTTATTTGAAAAATTAGTTTCAAAAGGTGGTCTATTTCGGGGGGAAAAAATCTGCATTTGTCATAGGGTGGATGGAGTCTATGCTACTCTGATTTGGTAGGCCCTCTGATCTACTTCTTCCATGTGGATTCGGATAATATTTTGTCTGCACTTTATCCTTTTAAATTTTCTTGAGTTGGTAACTTGGTATCAGACGGGATTTTTTTATAATTTTTTTAAATTTTCTTGAGTTGGTATCAGACGGGATTTTTTAATAATTTTTTTAAATTTTCTTGAGTTGGTATCAGACGGAATTTTTTAAATTTTTTTATTTATTTTGTGATAAATAGGATAGAGTTGAATGAGTCTAGCCCCAAACAGAGAATATATAAATACTAAAAAAATTAGCGTACAACCAATAGGTTTTACAAGATGTAAAAAAAACACACACACATACACAAACAACAAGTACAACAATAGAAGTAATACAGAAGCCATACGATGCAAAAAAGGAATTTGTATCAGGCAACAACCCCAAAACACGAGAAGAGGAAAAGCAAGCAATGGCGATATAAACTAGAAACAACAACACCACCACTCCAAACACCGCAATGTACAGAGGTAGCACACTAAGCAACTCCAACACACAGCGATATCAAACAACAATCAGCACATCGTGACAACAACGGAGAGAATTACCATCAGCTACTTGTACAGCCGCAGCACCCTAGCCAAAACCATCGAGAACAACCCAGAAGCAAACCAACAATGCACAAAAAGCAAAAGTCTAACAACGAACCAATGGGACAGAACAAGGACGAGAACATAAGAAGAGAAACTAGGAAAAGTTAGGAAACATATTAAGTTGGGGTTCGATGCAAAGAAATACATCAACCGCTCAAGAGACATGGGAAACAACAGTCCACCAACTAGAGACAATAGAACTAGCCACCAAGACAAAGAGTAAACCTGGCCAAAAAAAGCCCAAAACACCTGAAAAATGAAAAACAAAATAGAAGAGAGAACAGTTAGAAGGATCCTCCTAAATCCGAAGAAGTTCAGCACAAACTGGAGCACTTCAAAATGAAAACAAAAGATCGACTCCTAAAACCAACAACGCGCAGATGGCTCACTGCACAGGCAAAAGAAACTCAAGACAGCATGAATACTAGCAAAAAATACTGAAACTGAAACACTAAATAGCAGGTAGGTGGAAGAGGAGAGTAAACTCCCTAGAGGCATCAGACAGGAGGCAGTAAACAACCACCAAAATATAATCACGACACCCCATTCAAATCAACCTGAATCAGAGACAGAACAAAAGATTCCAGATAATGAAGTTGAAGAGATTCATTTTTCTTATTGGGCATAATATTAGACAAAAAATTAGACCTCTTCAATGAGTTTGTCTATGGAATTGAATTTCTTAGTAAAAATCTGAGTGTTTCTATCGTACCAAACAACCCAAATGATGGCCCTCATGGTGATATCCCAAGATAGCCTAAGTTTGTGACTGATATTGGAATACCTCCACAAGCTCCACTCATTCGATAAAAACCGCGAGATACCATTAATTTGGCAAGCAGACTTGCAAACAAACCAAATAGGCTTGATGAAAGAACAACGCATGAACAAATTGTTATTAGTCTCCTCATGGTTATTACACAAAATATATTTTTGACTGACGACGAGATTCTTCTTGTTAAGATTCTCCACAGTGAAAAACTTGTTGTGGATTGCAAGCCAAACAAGAACCATAACTTTAAGGGGAGCAATATTTTGCCAAATATGTTTATAGAACGGAAAAATGACACCACCATTATTAAGGTAGGTATAGAACGATTTAACAGTATATGTCCTGGTGCTAGACCATCTTCATTTGATGTTATCCCTCTCTTGCCATTGATACGAGTCCAACATGACAATGAGGCAAATATAATTAGATTGTAGCTGGAGAGAGAAAGAGAGAGAAAGAGAGAGATATTATAAAGGGGGCAGTCTAATCTCTTTTCCCGTTAAGGATTGAGAGATACAAAGCGACAGTGGCATTCGAATTAAAAGCTAAATGAAAGAGAGAAGAGAAAAAAAGGCAATTTTATTACTACAAATCCAAAAATCTAACCACAATATCACAGCAGAGCTGTCAACGCAAATTTTCTGAGGACCGCATTTAAATGACTCCACTGCCATCCACACCCCTTTCCAAAAGGGGGAGGCTTAAATAGCAACATTGGACGGCAAGTCCCAAACTTTTTTCCTCTTGTGATACTTATTTTTCACAAGACAGATCCAAGCTAAGTCATTGCGCTTAAGAACCTTCCGGAGCCATTTATCAAGAAGCGCTAAATTCTGATGCCTGAGATTAATGATGAGCAGTCCACCTTCTCTTTTGGACTTGCACACCTTATGCAAATTACAAATATGTTGACCAATCGAGAATGTGTCAAACCCCGACCAAAAGAAGTTACGCCTGATCTAATCAATATGTTTGACAATTCAAGAGGAAACATAGAAGAATGACATGATATAAAAAGGGATGGAGGAGATGAACGAATTTACCAGAGTGAGTCTACCACCCCGAGACATTTGACAGCCTAACAAGGTGTTGAGTCTAGACTTGATCTAGTCAATCATCGGCATCCAAACTTCTTTATGAAAACTCCCCCAATGAAGGGGAATCCCTAGGTAGTTCACTGGAATAAAACCAGAGGTACAGTTAAAAGAATTAGCCAACTAAGTTTGCCTAAAAACTGGCCCACTGAGCCAGATAACAGAAAATTTACTAAAATTAATCGACAAGCCAGAAACGCTTTCAAACGGATATAAGAGGAATTTTAGGTTACGAAGAGAAGAACCATGAGGTTTAATGAATAGAATGATGTCATCAGCATATTGAAGATTAAGAATTCCGTTGAACCCATTTAAGCTACCCAAACCCTGGATGATATTGACGTCACCTGCTATAATGAGCACTCTACTGAAAACATTAGCCACCAGAACAAAAAGAAGGGAGGAAATCAGATCTTCTTGTCTGAGGCCTCTTTTACACTTAAATTTATTGCCCTCAATGCCATTAATAATCACAGATGATGTTCCCGCAAAAAGGCTAGATTTAATCCAGACGATTCATTTAGGACCGAAACCACGATGGAAAAGAACGTCAAAAAGGACAGACAAACTAACATTATCATAAGCTTTTCAAAATCAATCTTAAGTAAGTTCCATTCGGATTTGGAACTGTGACAACTAGAGATAATCTCTTGAGCACAAGCTACACTATCCAAGATAAACTGATCTATCACATAGCTAGGTTGATTGAGCCGAATCAATGAGAGGAGAAATAACTGAACTAATCTATTGTCCAACACTTTCATGATGATTTTAAACGTGAAATTAAGAGGGCTAATGGACCTGAAAGCCGAAACAATGTTAGCTCCCAAGATTTTCAGAATAAGAACAATATACGCATAACTAATCATGTCAAAAGTGAAAGAACCAATGAAAAAGTCGGAGAACATCTCAAAAAAGTCGTCTTTAAGGAGGTCCCAAAACTTCTGAAAGAAAATGCAAGGAAAACCATCAGAATCAGGAGCTGAATCGTTACGCGTAGAAAAGACTGCTACTTTGATTTCCTACAGAGAGAAATGATTATTGAGGCTAGAAAGATCACAGTTCTCAACCCCATGAAAGGAAGTGCCTATCAATGCGCACGAGGCTAACTGAGGATGAGCCCATGCGATTTTTGAAGAATTTTAGAAAAGAAGTGTCGAATTGGGGAATCGATCGAAGCTTGATATTATCTTATTGTAAAGATGAGATGCGATTGATCCTCTGCCTATTAGACGGAATGTTTTGTTAATATCTAATTGTACAATCTACCCACAATTTCTCTCATAAAAATAGCAGAAAAATATTCAATTCAGCTAGCAAAATAATACTTTAAAAAAAATAATAATAATAATTGAAGAGGGGAAAAATTGAAGTAGGAAGGAAGTTCCAACCAAAATTTCTGACTTTGAAACTTTACAGCTTTCCTTGTTAAGCAACAGACAGCCATTTTCGATGGCATTCTAAATTGTTTCTCTTACTTCTAATTTTAATCAACTTTTTCAAGAAATGATGTAATGATGATGCATTGTACCATGAAAACTCCACCTTGAGAGTTTCTCGTTTGTGAGCAGTCAAGCTCAGTATATTTGACAAAGCACCACAATTGTTTCTTGATAAAAAATGGTCTCTTCCTTGACCACAATTTAACAACCCATTGAAACTTTTTTTTTTCTTGTGAATTGTAATTCCCTTGAAATTTGATGGTGAAGTGAGAAAATTATTAACTTTTCTAAAAATAGGGTAGAAAAATCCTTTTGTACCTAATTTGGTTTCTTTTTTCCTGTGAGAAGATTTTTTTTTTTTATCTTAGTTTTTAAAAAAAAAAGTTGACTAGAAAATAACATGCCACTTCAGTTTTAAATAAGTTTTAAAAAAAAAAGAGAGTGCAAAGAAAAGTTGATTTTCAAAACTATCTTCGTGGTAAAGAATTCATAATTTAAAGTAACTTGTAGCTCAGATGGTAAAGAATTTAAAATAGATAAAGAAAGTTTCCGGTTTGATGCTAGATTACGGTATAACCCTTTATAAAAATAAAA
Source organism: Hemerocallis citrina (assembly GCA_017893485.1). Classification (NCBI taxonomy): domain Eukaryota; kingdom Viridiplantae; phylum Streptophyta; class Magnoliopsida; order Asparagales; family Asphodelaceae; genus Hemerocallis; species Hemerocallis citrina. The sequence continues at coordinate 120,688 of JACEHZ010000060.1, read as the reverse complement.
AATAAAAATTGAAGTTAAGGGCTAAAGAAAATTTGTGTCCAAATGTGGGATCTATTAGTTTCGTCTATTTCTAAAATGCAAATCAGCAATTCAGGATTAATTGAAGACAGCGTCCAAATTTAAAGGTGAATGGGATTAGTAGTCACATACTAGTCATGTTCAAATACACATGCAAATACATGTATAGGAGGTACATGTAAAATGAACATTCTAAGTTTTCAACCATGGCTCTTAAATTGGCATATTTTATGTTCATTTGGCTCTCGATGAAGAGACCTAAAGAAACGAATTTTTGCTATCTTTTTAACTTGCAAGAATGAGTTACAGGCTGCTCAAAATTTTCCTGAGTTGCAAATGAAGTTTTTCGAGTTCCAGGCGGTTGTAATTACAACTACAACTTATGATTAATTCTGGCAAGCAATTGTTTGCAGTCTCCTGAAATGATTGCTAGATTGTTATCACCACGTTGCAAATATTTGTGAAACTATATATATTGTTTTGAAGAACAGATCGCTCGCAACTTGATACAAATTAATGTTTGTACTCGAAACTTGAAAACTTGAAACAGTTCTGTCGTGATTTGGGAAGATATATGATGATCAAAAACATGAAATGTCAAACAATTTACTCAAAACTATAATTAAGGGAAGCTTTGGAAGTAAAAGCATATTTGGAAAAAGAACTTTGTTTTATCTTCCAAGGCCATTAATTTCTCTAAGTTCGGCATGACAATGATTGACTTTCTATTCTTAAAAGCTTCCTCTAATTATAAAAAGAATGTTAGATTTTCAAGTCATTTGCAATTTGGACAAGAAAATCTATCATTCTTTTATTATTATTATTATTATTATTATTATTATTATTATTATCTTTCATCTTAAGTTACTGAGTAAATAGTTTGGGCCATCCAATCTAAGTTCTTTCCTGATGAGATTATAGTTAGATCTTGTTCAATCTTAAGTTACTGAGAAAATAGTTTGGGCCATCCAATCTAGGTTCTTTCCTGATCCAGCCCATAACTAGAGATTAATATGGGCCAGCTACAAAGTCTAATATTTACTATTAAAAAAATGTAGGAAAAGAAAAAAGTGCTTAATCTTCTATCTCTATATATATCTCTTTATCTCTAGGGAGTTGGAGTTGTAATTTGTCAATATACAAATCCGTGTATTGTACGTTCAATTCAAATCCTCTCATTAATTACAATAAAAACGAACAAACAAACAAAATTTCATCTATTTAAAACGTGCAACGCACGTGCTAAATAAATTTTTCAATATTTTTAACACCAAACATACACATATGTTGAACGTACAACTCAAATTATACTCATAAACACGTGCATTGCACGTACAAATCGTAGCTTTTTGTTCAAAATATTTTTTCCAATTACATACAATGTACGTCCAACTTCAAAACTATTTCTTAACACATGAATTGCACGTGAAAATTATTCAACTCTTATCAAAACGTGCATTGCACGTGAAAAATACTAGTGAGATTATACTTAGATCTTGTAGATTAATCTGTTGCTAAGCTCACAAATCTCTTATAAGTAGTAGTTGACTCAATTGACGTTAACCAACCATTCCTTAATATATAAGTGCTATACATGTATATGACTAAATGACTGTCACGGCACGTCTTTCCACTATTTAAACTAGTAGTTTACACGTGCGATGCGCGTTTTAATAAATATAATTTTTAAAAATAAAAATTTAGACGTAGTCTTCATTTGAATCTATGACATTCTTTATAATAGTTATGCACGTACATTGCACGGATTGGTAGAATGACAAAACATTTATAAATGACACTAAGGCCTTCGCCCATTATAGTATTAGAGATTATGATTAGAGATTAGTAGAGATAGCATGAGCTACAACAATCCGTGTATTATCTGACATATCCCTTGAAGGAGAATTTTTTTTACATTGATTTTAACATGCCATCTCTACCGAAATTTGAAATCTGGCAGAGAAGTTTCAACATAAGAAGATTTCTTTACTGTCGAATCAGAGACATGCAAACGAGAACAGCAATGGTTTGCTATTTTATCAAAATTTAGCAAATGAGGAATAGTAGCGTGCTAAATTTGAGAAACGAATTTGGCAAAAGTCAAATATAGGAGTTCAGTCTTTTTTATTATAAACGCGTCGGACGAAACAACATATTTCGTTCAATAATTTTTTAATATGTTTTTACTGTTTTAAGGATCGGACGGAACAATATGTTCCACCCTAATTTAAAAAAAAAATTAAAAAAAATAATAAAAACGTCGGTCAGTATATGTTTTACCGTCCGAGAAGAAAAAGAAACCAAAGAAGTGCTCGGACTGAACAAGTCCTTCCATTTCTTTGGATTGGAAAATTTAATCCAAATTCATGTTTTTTCAAATTTTTTTTATCAATTGTTAAGTCCCAAGTTAAAAACAAATTGCTTCAGTGTTGTCAAATGTTTTTTTTAAAGTTATTTTAATTGATGGGTCAGAACATGTTGTTCCGTCCGTCTTTTTTTTTTCATTTGCTATATTATAGCAAACAATGATTGCAACAAAAATATTCTATTTGTCATTTGTTATTTTGTTAAATTGATAAAATAGCAAAAACAATTGGAAATGCTCTGAGGAACTAGAGAGAGAGAGAGAGAGAGAGAGAGCGCAACAAAAATATTCTATTTGTCATTTGTTATTTTGTCAAATTGATAAAATAGCAAAAAAGATTGAAAATGCTCTGATCAGAGAGAGAGAGAGAGAGATCAGAAAGTTGAACAAGAATTAACAGTGCAGTAGTATTTTTTATTTTTTATTTTTTATTTCCTTCATTTCTTTTCCATTGCTTCTTGATCACACAAACTTAACAAAAATTCTTCAGTAATGTTGACGCATAGAACAACCAACTGCTTGGGCCCACTGCTTCAATCTTGCCTTCACTAGCTCTGGTGAATCCCCTGCATTTCAATTTCACAGAAGTAAATTATAAACCTGTGTGACAACCGACACGAGACATTTTCCTTACTGAAGTAGAGATACTTTTATATGGTAGCCTTATCATGTTATCATGTTGGGCATTTTGTGACAAGACACTTGAAATTTTAAGATTGTTTTTCAAAATCTTTTGTGTAGTATTAGACATGTTTGTATGTCAGTAAGTAGCTTCCATGATTTAAAATCCATAAAAATTTATTGTTCACTAGGTTTATTTGACTTAGAAATGATTGAAAATATTTGCCTACTGTAGCGGCAAAAAAATTCTAAAAAAAGCTCGGAACTCAGCGAAAAGTTACTGCAAAAACATTGTCGCACGACTGTAGCATTTTTATATTATTTATCTCTCTTACTTTTTTTTATCACATTCAATAAAATAATTACATATAACTTTCTACATTAAATTTCTTTGTCTATCATCTCTATTCTGCAATACAATAAAATTACATCCAACCAAATTTTGTTTTTAGAACTCAAATACACAATTTTTTTTTCTCTACACTAATCTTAAACCATGAAAATATTTTACAATCAACTAAACACCCCCCTTCAAATTATTGTGTTGCATCATGGTTTTTATTTATTTTTTATATATGTTAAATTCAATATCCAATGTGACTGTGATAGAATTTGTGTAGTTAAGACTTGGACAAGGCAATCAAGAAAAGCAAAGTGATTGGATAACCAATACCTGGGGACACAATTGACAAGGCGCTGCACATAGGCGAGGAATCCAACGATGATTCATCGGAAGAAGAACCACAAGAGGAACTCCTGTTAGAATCACCATAATTCCGATGAACCCCAAAGTAAAGGTCAAGTGCGGGAAACGTTCCAGACAATCTTCGAGCAGCTGGCGAATCGATCTCAAAGCCAAATCCAAACCCAAACCCGAGATCAATGCACCCCTTCAACTCATCAAGGTCCACATCGGTCACGGTCCTACTTAGCTGACCCTTTTGGTTACGGTAAAGGGTCTTTCGACGAGTCCAGGCTTCATCTCTCTCGATATCAGGCGACCAGGACCGTTGCTTGAGCAACCGCATTGTCCGGGATGATCGCGCAAAGTTGGAGGTTTGATTAGACATAGAGATTGCCCCTCCCTTAGTGCCCCGCCCCCTCAAAGGGGCCGGGGGCTTTTGGACTAGGTTTGAGAATGGAGGGTGACGAGTTTTGCGAGAATGGTTGCAAGTCTTTTTTAAAGGAAAAGATAAGTAACGTGATTTGGTTGGTCCTTGTCATGTTGCGCTGTCCACTTGAATACTTTATGAGCTAATAATGATAGCAGCTAAAGATTGACGAGTGAACCAATCTTAAAAGACTTTTATTATGAGTTCAAAAAATTATCTTAAAGACTGGTTTGAACTTTGACATTCTTATCAAACTTGCAACGCGAAAAAACTAACTCTGTTATAGTCTAACCTTTGGACAAGAAATCCTAGTGAGATGAACTGGTCGATGGAGACGATGATTTCTTTTAGGACCTGGTTTCAATTATGGCCTTAATTTAAACTCTTTTGAAACATCACATATCAATGAGAGCTGTTTGTATTTATAAATTAGGCATCAGGAGGTCATTAATTTATTTCTTTTTGGTAATAGAAGGGATTTTTCATAGGGTTTTGACCTATTGGCACCTAAAGTTAGTGTAAATTATCTACACACACCTAAAGTAAAAATAATATCATAAGAGCATCCACAGTCGTTTTTCTCATTTGGTATAATATGGCAGCTACAGTAATAGCAAATACGATCGTTCACTGCAGTCGTCGTTTGCTATATTTTTTTTATTTTTTAAAGAGACGGGGTATCATACACCGTCCATCGTTTCAAATAAATTAAACAAAGTTAATTACTTATTAACTATTAAACTATATTAATTAACTAAATTAAATAATATAAAACTAACTAAACCTAATTAATATACTAACTAAACCTATTAATATACTAACTAATCCTAATATAATATACTAACTAAAAGTACACTGCCAGCATTAAATGCTCCCCTCCCAAACTGGACGGGGTATCATACCCCGAACGGGGTATGTGTCCCCGTCCCACACTTTTTTTTTTTCTCCTATCGCTTACATCGTGGCCGTTCGTTTTATTAAAAAAAAAAAAAAACAAATAAAAAAAGGGAGAGAAAGGGTTTGATACCCCGTCCGGGGTATCATTCCCCGTTCGACCTTTTAAAAAAAAAAAATTAATAAAATAGGAGAGACGGTATATGATCGTCCGTCTGATACGATTAAAAAATTATTATATAGAAGAGACGGGGTATCATACCCCGTCCTTTATAATTTGAGAAAGCTCAGATCATTTCTCATATTTGAGAAATGGAAATAGCAAGTTTGCCATAATATGGACATTTGAGAAACGATTGCAGCATCTCTTTTGTATTCGTTTGCTATAATTTGGAAATATGGGAATTTTAGAAAACGACTGTGGATGCTCTAATAGCACCCAAACTTTTTTCATTTGGACCTAAAGGCCCCCGCAATTTCTCAGTTAAGTTAATGTAATATTTTCAGAATATGCTCCTTAACGGGTTTAAACCCATTAAGAGACATGTGAAAGGACCAAAATACCCTCCAAATTAATTTTAAAGACACTCCCCCCTCTCAGTTGGCACTCCTCTCTCTCTCTCTCTCTCTTTTTCATTTCTCCCCTCCAAATCTCGTCGAAACCTAACCTCGGCGTCAACGTCGAAACCTAGTCCCTCAGCTCTCGAAACCTAGCCCCACCTGAGCTCTCCCCCATATGCCCCTCTTCGCCATTGATCTTGATGTTACCTCCTCGAGGACCTCGACTCCAGCCACGTCGTCAACGTCAACGCGTGGCGGGGAGAGAGAGAGAGAGAAAATAATATCCCTCGAGGACCTTCAATTTTGGGTAAGATCCTTAGATTCTAGTAGTAATTTATACTCACATGTAGTTTGCATCAAAACCCTAATTTTTGTTTTGAATTTCTGAGAAACTTGATTTGGATTAATGGCGCTCCCACTCTTCGCAAACCGGATCGTTTTGTGTTTACTGTATGAATGCAGGATGCAACAAAGGCCATCATGGCACAGTTCACTATGTACGCTTCTCTCCTCGGGGTGAATCATATGCATCAGGATCTGAGGATGGGACCATCAGAATATGGCAGACAACCCCACCTAATGCCGACGAGAATGATCCCGGCGCCAATGGGTCCAATGAAAAGGTTAAGGTGGGCGATTTGGCACGCAAAATCGAGGGCTTCCGCATTACAAAGGAAGGAGGGGGGTCAGACGAAGGAGAAAGTAGAGCCAGTAGCAGTTTCAGATTCGTGATAGTTCTTTGGCCCTCTCATTCTCCGTTGATACCAGTAAAAATATTCTTACATGTGTTTGTTTTGATGAGTCTAGGCTTTCAGTGCAGGAATAAACTACTATTTTTTTGTATGAGCTTGTTTTGTGTTTTGAGTATATATTTCTGTAGTTAAAATTTGTGAACAGGCAGGATGTGTTTTGTTGTATCTGGGAAATATGTGGTATTACCTGAGGTTGGCGGACTATCTGCTTGATTCCCAGTCTTTTTATATGGCAATGCAACAATTATCTTTTATAGAGGGAAATTATTTGTTGTTACTTGTTGAATCTGTTAGTAATTTGTTCAAGTTTTATTGTCATTTACTGGGCAAAAAAAAAATTGCGTGCATCATTGAATTCGCTAGAATATAGGTTGCGATGTGCTCAAAGATGTATGTCTGTGACATGATTTCCTCAATTTCTTCGATTTGCAATGTGCTCAAAGATGTATGCCTGTGCAGTATAATCTCTTAATTAAAAAAGAAATTACAATATTATTAATCTTCCAATTATCAATATATAAGGAATTTAAAAGGAATTTTAAGAAATTCAAAAGAAAATTTTAAGGAAATTTTAAGGGAATTTAAAAGGAAAATTTAAGGAATTTTTAAAGGAATTTGTAGAAAATTTGAACGAATTTTAAGGAATTTTTAAAAATTTTAAGAAATTTACAAGAAATTATAAAGGCGTAGGGGTAAAAAAGTAATTTCACCCATTCACTGTTAAAAAACAAACAGAAGAGGACGGCAGGTGCCTATAGGTCCAATTTTAAAAAGTTTAGATGTGTTTAGAGTATTACCGTTATTTCAGATGTGTTTAGAGTATTACTATAAACTTTAGGTACCGATAGGCCCTTCACCCATACAATAAATAGGTCCGAAAGTGATTAGGAATTCAAAATACAGATTTGTTTGATATTTCCTTCTATTTTGAAATGCACATTTAAATTCGTCGTGGAAACAATGGGCCGATAGAAAATCTCTTTCAAACAGGGGGCTTGTACAAAATTAATTTCCCTTTATGAAAATTAGTACAGGTTCATTCATGAGTACAATACCCCCACCAAGTTGTTGCAGTACAAAGAGATGTTGTAGGTTGCCATAATCAATTAGCAATCTGAGTTGTAATTTGTAGATAACAAACAATACACCGGTCAATTCGAGTGGATCATTATTGAAAAATTCCTCCTAATCATAAATAAATAAAAACCATATTTGTTGAACAAGTCACCTAGGATAGTTAACTGTTAGGAAAACAAAATGATAGGAAAAAATATAGGATAGTTAATCATGTCGAACAAGCCGGCCTTGAATTAATCATTTATGTTCGTTGATTCGTTCAACGGAGCCAGAAATTTTGGTCGAACTTGTTCATTTAGATAGTCACAAGTTTGAATGAGCTTCCAAGGAGTACAACCCAACCTCGAGTTTTCTCAAGTCTTTTTAACACTTTCCTAATCCACGACTAGTAGTATATACAATTTAAAAACTTACAATCAACATAAAACTCTAATATATGCAAAGGACCGACAACTTAAGAAGTAGATTTTGTAAGCATGAAATTGATCAAAAATCATAAGACTAAGAAATCAAAATTAGAATTCACCAAAAAGAGATTTTAGAAGGGTATATATGTTTAATTACAGATGATGTAATTTAACTGTTATTAGCGGCAATCCCAACAACCATAAATCTTAATGACTAAAGTTGCGATTGATTTGTTGTTTTGAAAATAGTTTTCTGAAAAGAGTTTTCTGAAAACAGTTTTCTGAAAATGAGAATGTAAAATCTGTTTGACAATAATTTTTTATGAAAACAGTTTTTTAAAAATGAAAGTATAATGTATGTATAAGTTTGGTTGTATGTATATACTGTATACAGTATATATACTCTGATACATACATGTTGTATACATATACATACATACTAATATATAATAATATAAAATATTTTATTATAATAAACATATTTAATAATATACATATATATAATAATATATAATAGTAATATATAATAATAATAATAATAATAATATATATTATAATAATAATAGATTATTATAATAGTATATATAAAATAGTATATATAAAATAATAATATAATATAATATATATATAATAATAATATAATATAATAATAGTATATATATAAAATAATAATATATAATAATAATATAATATAATAATAGTATAAATAAAATAGTATATATAAAATAATAATATATTATAATAATTGTATATTATATAATAATATAAAATAATTTATTATGATAAACATATTTAATAATATACATATATATAGTAACATATAATAATTATAATAATATATATGTAATAATAATCTATTATAATTATATATTAAACAATTTATTACAATAATAATGAATTATATAATAATATATATAATAATATATAATAGTAATATATAATAATAATAATATATATTATAATAATAATAGATTATTATAATAGTATATATAAAATAGTATATATGAAATAATAATATATATTATAATAATAGTGTGTATATATATATATTAAATAATAATAATAATAATAATAATAATAATAATAATAATAATATATATATATATATATATATATATATATATATATATATATATATATATATATATATATATGTAACAATAATATATTATAAATATATATATAATATAATATAATAATAATAATAATATATATATAAATATATTTAGAGACAGGGTGTGAAAAAACAGAAAATAGTTGAAGTGGAGTTTTGTGAAACTGTTTTCACAAAACACCCTAACCAAACAAGTTTTGGGGTTTTGGAAAGAAAAAAAAACACACCAAACCAAACAGACCCTAAACGTTTCATAGCAATAACATGAGCCGCCAACCTCCCTCCCCACCACCACCACCCTCCCCATTACCTTCTTGCCTCCAGCCTTTCTCTTCTTTGCTTTCTACCAATGCAAACTCTTGAAATTGAGATGAGGAAGCATGCCCCCCCCCCCCAGACTCTGCACCACCCATCAACATAATCTCCACCTCCACCCCATGCCCACGTCCGAGCTTCGCCGAAGATGCCCACAACACCAAAGACGATCGCCGTCCCCCAAACGAGGCATGGAAGAGCTCAAAAGATGTCCTCCGTTTCAGATCGGGCCTCATAGAGATCTTCATCGACAGACTCATAATGACTTTCGTCATTGTCATCCTCACTCAACCTCTACGTCTAGAGGACGGGCTCGTTGAGGGGCTCCTCCTACAAGCCGGGTTTGGCATAAAATAATCCAAGGATCGTCGGAGGTCTCCCACCCCGTCAATAGTGTTGTGGTAGAAAGATACTCTAGGGGGCTGACCATCACAATGAACAACGGAAGAAGAAGAAAGGTTGAAGAAGAGAGAACTACTCACCACGAAAACCTCGTATCACCTCCTCCGAGCATATGTAGTCGTCGAGAGCCTAATTTTGGATATTTGGCAGATAGAAATGAAAAAAATGACTTTGCGCTGCAGTTGTAGAAAGCGAAAATTTGGGTTTTTTCACTATTTAAAATCTCAGACGAAATATTATTTTTCGTCCCGCACAAAAAAAAAAGAAAAAACTCGAACAGACGGGGAATGATTTCCTGTCCGTCTTATTTAAAAAAAATAAAAAACTTTAAATCATAATTAATTCATTAATAACTGTTAAATTAATCTTAATTATTTCTTAATTATTAATTAATTAACATTTAAACCAAAGTTTAACCCATAGAAATTATTATAGGGTCGTTCTATAGAAATTTTAATGAAAGAAATGTATGGGACGGGTCTTCATCTTCCATCCCACTTCATTTCTGAATTTTTTTGTTCTAAATGGAACGGAAGGGGTTTCATCTCCCATCTGACCATTTTTTAGTTTAAAAAAAAATAAAAATTCAAGGACAAGAAATAATCCCTCGTCCGAGAAATCCGCAATTTTTGGGATGGTGTTTCATTTACTGTTCGATGGGGGAAAAAATAAAAAAATAAACGACAAAATATAATTTTTCGTCCAATCAAACAAACGTTAAATCATCTTTCGTTAGCTATATTTTGGCAATTTCCATTTCGTCTCCCAAATATAGCCGACCACTGTTCATACGAAACCCAAATTTTGGGTAAATGGCCAACAACTGTAGCACTATTTTTGCCAAAATTTGAAAATTTTGGCAAAATAGCCAACGACTACAGATGCTCTCATACCAAATAACATACTCCTCACCAACACCACAAATAAAATCAGGTGCAGGGCACCCCACTTCAACAATCACAAACCTACCACAATCTCATTATCAATTCATCCTCATACTCCCTCTAACAATCTCCCAAACTCATATATCAATCACAATACTTGCCAACATCAACTTCGCCATTCTACTACTCCTTCCCATCCTCCTGCAATCTCCACCATCTAACAACACCCTCTACAAGCACATCAGAATCAACCACAACCTATCATTTATTTGCAACAAGTCCATCAAGTCGAGCTCCCCCCCCCCCCCCCCCCCGACTGCTAAGGCTCTAGAAGGGAGTCTAGCCTCGCCAACCAGAGTTCAATTTTCAATTGGTGACGTCTTGGGCCGAGCTACATCGACAGAAGAACAGTGGGGAGAATAGTGGGTGAGAGTGGAGAGCAAAGCAGCAAGAAGATCAAGTAAGAAGATGAACTCAAACAGAGTCATGAAGACCTTCCGAAAAGGAAAAAAGAAACCTATACCATGCTTTAATTATGGCGACCTAGGCCATATTCGGGTTGATTACTTCAAGTGCTTAACGTGCTTAAAGTGGGGACACATGTCATATGTTTGCACTAATGTGTCTTCCAATATCGATGATCAGAAAAGAGAATTTTTAAGAGGGAGATCACTGGAGAATCCTACTCACATCAAATTGGTGAGTAGTCTTCCCATTGTCAAACAGGAAGAACAATGGCTCCGTAAATGGTGCGGGTTTGCTTGAATTAAGCCCGGTAGACCATCGGAAAACCACCTATTGGAAGCTCTTAATTCTCAGTGGCCAATGAGGGGTCGCCGAGATTGGGTGGTTAAGAAAATTTGTCACTTAAAATTCCTAATCTCTTTCCCCTAGCCTGAGAAAGCTGGTCGATGTGATTACTACGGGTATGGTGGATTTCGGTCATTTCATAGCACAATTTTCGGAATGGACTCATCATTTTGGTGCCGAATACCGCAGGGGGTGCCTATTGGATTTGGATCCACAATATTCCCCCCCCCCCCCCCCCCCCCCCCCACTGTTGAAGGAAGGAGGCAATTCAAGAAATTAATATGGAATTTGGGATAGTGGTGGCAATAGACCCCAAAACTGTGAAGTGGTGCTAGGGTCCTCATTAGAAGCCTTAATATCGATCTCATGCCTAGATTTGCTAAGTTTTACACATAGGAAAATTCTTATTTGATTTGGTTCATCCTAGCGTAGGTGGTGCCTACAGAATAGGTCCAACTGACGGCCAAGCCTAAGCCACCAGTTCAAAACTCACCTAGAGATGGACGTACTTACAAACATGTTGCTTCTTCGGAGATTGAAACAACGATCGATGGTTCCCACGAGTTCGATAGAGCTCACTTGGAGCTTCTTCGAGTGGCGTTAGGTGTAACTCCTGTTCCCCGTATTTGTATATTTGTATTTTTATACATTATTTTTTTTTTCTCTTAATTGTATTCTTCTATCTATTTGAAATCCCGTATTTTATTTTAGTTCGAATAAAATCATTATTATTCTTGTCTCAACTCGAATTGTGGGCCCTTTTATCAAATTTAATTGTGTGCCATTTGTATCGTTCTTCATGAACAATGGACCAATTCTTCTCTTTTATCTCCCTAATCTCCATTCTGTTGCATTTTGATCACTTCTCCTGTTGGGCTCTTTTTGAAACGGATCCCCAAAACCCATGAACCCGCAAACCCACAAACCCTCCTATATAAACTCTACCCTAACCCTAATCCCAACCCTAATCTACTGTATAAACCCAACTAAACCCCGCCGCTCTTCTTTTCTTCACCCGTTTCCTTCTCCTCCGTTTTCGCAACCACCACCCCATCTTCTCCGATCCCCACTCCCGATCGCCACCACCACCTCCACACCTCCGATCACCTTCGCCATACCCAATCCATCCTCGTCGACCCCTCTACGACCACCGCCATCTCCCTACCACCGTCGTCCTCCATCTTCACCATTACTCCGACCGTATCCCCATCACCCCTCGCCTCCAGCACACCCCCTCGACCGCCTCTACCTCACCGCTGCTTCGCCAGACGCCGCCGAACCCAACGCCGCTCTCACTCTGTTCGAACCCACGAACAGAGCAACCATCGCCGCGCCGTCGCTTCTCGACGTCGTCGCCGCCGTCGCCGCACTCCGTCACGCCGCCGTCGCCGCCCCATCTCTCTCCCTCTCTCCCTGTTCGATCGAACGAAGGAGAACGAAGAAGAAGAACGAAGAAGAAGAAGAAGGAGGATTTGGGCGGGAGCAGATCGAAGCCGTCCGATCTCTTCAAGATCCGTGCGCACCGATCGCTGTTCGGTGTTCGTTCCGCAGCAGATCCAAGCGTGTTCGCTGTTCTGGGAGTGGATCCAGTGCACAGGAAAGATTCTATTGGACGAAATTGCTGTTCCGTGTCCTACCCGCAGCCGATCCACTTGCTGTTTGCTGTTCGGGCCGATCGTGTGTGCGAGGAAAACTCGATCTTTGGTATATTTTTGCACGCGCATTTCGAGGACATTTCCGGGGATTTTTCTTCTCAATTGCTTCAACAAGCGGAGATTTTAACCGTCGATTTAAGGCAAGTAACCTTGTACATCTTATTGTCCTAGTACAAGTCTCCTTGAAATACCACATGTAGTTAGTTGTGACTCTCCTTTGAAATATCATAGTAAAACAATTTGAACCTTCAAACTCACCAATCTAAGAGTCACAAAACTTCCTCGTATTAAATAATAATTCAATTGGACTCTTTTATCCCCTTGAACTTGCGAATCACATGGACATATGAATTAAGGACCCCTAGAAATTGTAGACGCATATAAATTTAGTGTTTTGGCAATTTGTGATTATTATGACTTGGAAAATATTATTATTCGCTGTTTGATTCCCATTACCATGTATTTGTGCCACATAATGATTTTAGACACCAAATTACATAATTCTATGAAATCTACATTAGTGAATTATTTCCCTATGTTGCTGTTTGGATTTTCTTTTGCGGTTTCGACCCTCTTATCTTTGGAATTTGGACCCGAGGCCTGAATATGAAACGTAGATCAGGATGTGTAGATGTCGATAGACTCCAGAATGATTGAATTTGGAGTTACGGTCTAGGAGATATGGCTGTTATACTGCAGCTGTGTCAGTAGGCGCAGTTCTGTAAAAACTGCTGTATATGTTTTCTTTACAAATTATTTTAGCTGTACAAACAGCGAGTGTTTGACCCCAAATTTTATATGTAGTTGCTGGACACCCTATAGGACATCCCCAATTTTTTCTTAGAATTAAATTAGATTATTTCAACCCTGTTTCACATGTATAAGTATAAGAACACAAAATCTGCCTGAACAAATGTGACAAGCCGGGGGTTATGGGAAAGACTATAGAGTGGACAACATAGGTAAGTGTACTCGGAAGGGGGCCCGTGTTTCCCAAGTTGTATGTTAAATGGAACTAAGTGCCACGTAGAACTAAGTGCCACGTCATGGAGACGGGGGGCCACCTCTAGAGCCTACGGGGGCCACCTCTAGAGCCCATTATATGATTACATGATGTATGTTTGAAATCACCTGGAACTAAGTGCCACGTAGAACTAAGTGCCACGTCATGGGTGACGGGGGCCACCTCTAGAGCCTACGGGGGCCACCTCTAGAGCCCATGGTTGATCACCTGCTAGTTTGATGCCTGAGTACACCGCCCTATAGACTCCACTACTAGGTCTAAGCGCAATTGATTTGACTGTAGCAACCATGTAGTATAATGGATGCATGTCGTGCTACCTAGATAGTAATAATTACAAGACTTGAACTTGACACCTGTCACTTGATACCTGATGATATGATACATGAAACATGATACCTGAGACTTAAAGCCTGGAACTTGATACTTGGACTTGACATTTGAAACCTGACATTCAAAACAACATATGACACTAGACTTGAGGTTGTCGCTTGATATTAATTACCTTTATAGGTGTAGCTGACATGTGATTCACCACTAGCAGTTGTTATCCAATCTAGTCATTATGATGTTCCCTCTTGCCAGCTAGACTTTGAATTTGCCACTACTTCTTATAACTCGGTTTATTCTTGATTCCAATTCTTGTTTTCCCCTTTCTTGTACTTGCTTTTACTATTTGTGGCCCTAGCTTGCACTAAGGGCATTTTCTCTTGTTTCCCCTTCGTTTTCCTGTTTATATTTATTAAGCAGACTTGGGAGACAAGTTATCTGCTGGAATTGGCGAGCAGACATTTCAGGTTTTGCTTGGAGCAAGGACCTGTTGCTTTTCTTAAGGTACTTATTTCTTCTGTTGTTTAAGACTTGTTTCCGAGTTTATACTTGATCCAGACATGTGAACTATTTGAACATTATTATTTGTTTAAATTGTTTTCTGCTGCTTAATAAATTATTCATGCATGCTTGGTTATATATATTTCTCTTGTATATTCTTGTTATGATGCTGAGTCGATCCTACAGCTTATGGATGATGTAAAAAATCATTCGCTGGGCTTAGTCATGCACTCGTATTCCGTATTTTGGGAAGCGGGGCGTGACATTAGGTGAATGACGAGAGCCAACTCTGCCAGGCTTCAACTCCCAAACACCCAAGGGCGCAGATCTCCCATTGGGTAACAACAACGATTAAGACGATTGGCAAAAAAGCAGTCAAACACTGCTCTTGTCGGATTCAAGTCAGAGGGGCTCTGATCGGGCACATGAGATCAGGGGACCAAAAAGGGGGAGTTGGTACAGAGAAATCTATAGTAAAAGAAGGCGATGAGAGTTACCACTATAAGCTTTTGAGTGTAGATGGTGGGGGCTGTGAGCTTTTAGACAGTATTTCAAAGGAGGAAGATAGTGACTTAGATGTTCAGGGGGGCTTAAATGGAAATGGTAAGAGTGCAGAACCCATGGAAAAATTGAAACACAAGGTGGTGAGGGAAGAGGCTAGAAAGTTTTCAGTGGATGTGCTTTCACAAAATGAGGAAGGTCAACAATTTGGGTATAGGAGCAACAAAAGCAAAAATGGAGATGGAGAAGAAGAAAGTGAGGGGCACGTGAATAAAGTGAGTCATGTGACTTCGGGGGTTTCAGATGGCTCTCATGCCAATAATGAGAAGCCACGTGTGTAACGCCCCGAGCCCCGCTCAGCTAAATCCTGACAAATGCCCACCACAGACTGCCTCACAAAAGGTGTCTGGACTTTTTGGTGCCTCCTGATCATAGGCTCTATAACATATTCTCTCACTCTCTCACTTAATTTTCCGATGTGGGATCAATGAAATCCCCCAACATGCACGCAAGCCAGTCCCCCTTCTCCACGTGGCAGCACTACCTGGCCCCACCACTGCACAAAGCAGCCACCCACATTTCATATACCCATGGCCATTAATTCCATGCAACATACCCTATAGAAACCTCTATAGGACCGCTACCACTTTCACCATATATTATCACACACACACACACACACACACACACACACACACACACACACACACACACACACACACACACATATATATATATATATATATATATATAATTCTATTATCCCAATATAATATTATATATACCATCTTAAATATAGGGTGTTACACCCCCCCCCCCTCTTAAGAACTCAGCGTCCTCACTGAGTCCGGAACTTGCAACCTGATCCAGGATCCTTTTCTAGTCAATGTGGAGTGGATCTGCTAGCGTATTGCCACTGGTCATGCTACCAGCGTACTGACCTCAGCTCCCTCTCAGGCATACATCTCACCCACTCTTACCCACAATCGGTGTCGAAAGTTGGCTCTGATACCATTTGTAACGCCCCGAGCCCTGCTCAGCTAAATCCTAACAACTTCCCACTATAGGCTGCCTCACAAAAGATGTCCGTACTATTGTGTGTCTCTTGATCATAGGCTCTATAATATATTCTCTCAATCTCTTACTCAATTTTCCAATGTGGGATCAAAGAAATCCCCCCACATGCACACAAGCCAGCTCCCCTCTCCACGTGGCAGCACTACCCGGCCCCACCACTGCACAAAGCATCCACCCACATGCATTTCATAATCCCATGGCCATTAATTCCCTGCAACATCCCCTATAGAAACCTTTATAGTGCCACTACCACTCACCATATTATATATATATATATATATATATATATATATATATATATATATATATATATATATATATATATATATAACCCCTCTTTCCCTAAATACGTATTTTCTGAATATTTTTCGTATTTTGATTTATTATAAATTCAGTGTTATTTTAAACTCGAATTGTGCCTTCTATTTAAAATCTTTTCGAACCGGAAATTGTATTTTCTTCAAATAGTAGTATATTCTAACTTTAATGCTTATTTTCTAAGTGATCGGCTATTTGTATCTTATTTTATTACTATTTGGATTTTAATAAACTTGTTTATCTCACATCTCATTTTGATATGTATATCAAAATTATTATTGTTATTATTAATATTATTATCTTGATTGTTGATTTAAAAATCTATCTCTACTGATAATTGTATTGTAGTATTTGAACTAATTTTCTTATTGTAGCGCAAATATATTTTTGTCATATAACCCTACTTTTTATTTGTCACTTTGTCTATCGGATTGGATCTTTTATTTAAATCTTATTTAAAACCTATATCTTATTAAAACCCTACAACCCTAAATACCCATATACCCAAACTCATTATGCAGACTCAACCCGTAACCCAATTTCACCTACACCCTATATATAATTACTGTTAACCTAACCCTATTTCTCCTAACCCCTTCATTTACCTAGCTGCCATTACCAACACTGTATATCGCGTCCCCTGCACCCTCTCCCTCTCTTCACCCTCCTGCTGTGCTGCGCCCACAGCCGTGCCGCCCCACCCCAGTGACACCCTGCAGCGCCAGCAGCTCCTCGCGACTGCAGACCACTCGGCCTCCCTCCTCGTCAACAGGACCCCGCCGCTCCTCCCCTATGCTCCGTGACGCCAGCGGGTCCATCGTGCCGTCCTACTGTCGAGACAGCAGCCGGCCAGCCCCCCTAGTTGACTCCCCCACCTCTGCAGCCACCTCGCCAGCAACGACTCCCACTCGCCTCCTCAACCTCCGCATCCCCTGCTCATCCCTCTCCCTATGTTGGCTCCTCCGCATCACAACGCCTTCGGCGGACTGCAGCAGCAACAGCGATCCACCAGTCGCTCCTCCAGTCGCTACTGCTGCCCTATCTCCTTTCTGCGTCGCGACGGCCAGCAATGGCCTCAATGTCCTGACTGTGTGCCGTCTTCTCCCCACAGCGTGCTCCCGCGCTATGTTACTCCCGTCGCAGCCACTTGTGGCACCGCCGCCCTTGCCGTCTCTATCCCCAGTCGCGCTGTCCCCCTGCCGTCCACCGCCGCCGCAGTCACTCTCTCCCTATGTCACTGTGAAGAAGGAGGAGAAGGAAGGAGAAGAAGGGTTATATTGAATCCTGGCTATTGATTTGATCATCAAGATCATCACCATCCGATCGCATCTCATCCGTCCGTTTGATCTTGATCATCATCACGATCATGATCATCTTGATTGATTGATTCCTGGCCGTCGTTCACTCATGATCTTGATTCCTTGATCTCGACCGTCGGATCTACTTTGATTATCATCCTCTTGATCGTCACCATCGGGGTGATCTTGGCCGTTCGATCGCGATCATCATCAACTTCATCATCACCTTGATATGGACCATTCGATCTTGTTGATCTTGATCTCTTCCATGCCGATCCGCCCGATCGTTGTTTGATCAAATTGATCTTGATCGTCATCGTGATCCGTTCGTTGGTTGTGTTCGTGATTGGTTCGTGTGTTCGTTCGATCCGTTCGTTGTGTCCGTGCCGGGATCCGTTCCCGTTATTCTTTCGTCGGATTCGTCGTCTACACCCCAAGGCAAGTATTCTTCTTGTACAAATTTTTGTTCTAGTATAAGTGTTTAATTGAAAATACTACAAATAGGATGTAGTTGTGACTCCTTCTTGTCTTATCATTTGTTGTTCTTAAATTATTCATCATCGATCCCATGATCTTAAGAGTCACAACCCTTCATTGATATATTATACAAACTACTTGGACTCATTTTATCTCCTAGTCACTTGAACACATGAAACTAAGAAACCCTAGACTTGTAGATGTGTGTTGTATCATGTATGTGATGATCTTGCATTCCTTTGAGTTGAGAAATAGATGTTACTTGCTGATTTGATGCCCACTACATCCATTTTGTATCACATGCTAATCTAAGACTCATAATAGTCATTTATCATGCAACTTGTATATAGAAGAAATTTACACTTGTTGCTGTTCTTTTTTTTACTTGCTATTTCGACCCCAATAAAAATCAAAATCTGAACTTGATCCCTGAACATGAAATGTAGCTCTAAATGTCGAGTTATCAATAGCATCTAGAATTTTCGAATTCCAAGTTACGGTCTAGGAGATATTGCAGTTTTACTGCGGCTGTTCTGGTAGTCGCAGATTCACAAAAACTGCACATCTTTAGTTTGTAATTATTTTAACTATGCTACCAGTAAGTAATTGACTTGTTATTTTGCATGCTATTGCTGGACACCCTAGAGAACATTCCCTATATTTTTCAGAATTATTTCAACCATGTTTCATATGTATAAACTCAGATTCACAAATTCTAGCTGAACACAAAAGCTGTATAGTTTGCTGTTTTGACACATGTTACCACAACTTTTATGTACCTTAATTATATGCGTTGGAACCGGGCAGAAGTCTAGTTTCTAGACCTTCTGATGGATCCACTTTTGCCATCTTGTAGCAACGGGAATCGCAATATTGGTGCAGCAACCTCATGCCGTCCAGATTTGAGATTTTCGTTGTTCATGATACCTTGATTTATTTTGACCCTCGAATATGTATCCTACCTAGTCTAGACTTGTCCCATGTACTTGATTATGTTTGCTTGACATGTTTCTCACACTTTCATGCTTGCTTGATGATAATAATAAACAATAAGCCGGGGTTTAAGGGAAAGACCATAGTAGTAAACAATATAGGTAGGTGTACTCGGAAGGAGGCCCGTGTTTTCCAGTACTCGGTTCATGAACATGTTGCACCTTGATGTATTCATGGAGCCAGTACTTGGCTCATGAACCTGTTGTATTCAAGAACCCGCTGTGT
Organism: Hemerocallis citrina; assembly: GCA_017893485.1. Classification (NCBI taxonomy): domain Eukaryota; kingdom Viridiplantae; phylum Streptophyta; class Magnoliopsida; order Asparagales; family Asphodelaceae; genus Hemerocallis; species Hemerocallis citrina. The sequence continues at coordinate 100,960 of JACEHZ010000060.1, read as the reverse complement.
GGTTCTTGAACCTGTTAGTATTCACGAACTTGCTTCGTGAACCTGTTATTTTATTTTCGTATTCATGAACCGTGCCTGCTTAATACTTGATGCCTGAGTACACCGTCCTTTAAAATCCACTACTAGGCCTAAACGAAATTGCATTGACTGTAGCAACCATGTGATAAAAGGATGGCACATGAAGTGCTACCTAGATAGTAATAACTACAAGACTTGATACATGATAAATGAACACGATACATGCTTACTTGATACTTGATGACATGATACATGAGACTTGAGACTTGAGACTTGCAACTTGACACTAGACTTGAGACTTGTTACTTGACACATGTACGTAATACTTATTACTTGATGCATGACACCATTACATGTTCACTAGCCACTTGTTCTACTACTAGTATTTATTACCCAATCTTGTCTATCGAGTAGTCTTTCTTGCTAGCTAATTTCTTGAATCCCCACTACTTGTTGCATTCCTATTACATTCTTGATTCCAAATCTTTTTCCATATTTCTTGTACTTGTTTTACTATTTGCGGCCTTAGCTTGCACTAAGGGCGTTGTCTTGTTTTCTGTATTCTTTTTCCTTTTTTATATATCTATATACAGACTTCGGAGACGTGTTGCCTATTGGAATTGGTGAGCAGACATTCTAGGCTTCGCTTGGGGAAAGACCTGCTTTAAGTTTTTTTTTTTTTTTTTTTTTGTATTTGAGTTCATTAAATTCTGTTACTATTTCATCTTGTAACGGGCTTATGTTCCCGAGTTTTATCTTTTGATCCAGAGTTGAAAATTTTTTGGGATATTATTATTTATTTTAATTATTTTCTGTTGATTAATAAATTATTCATGCATGCGTGGTTGTGTACATTTTGTGTTATGATGCAGAGTCGATCCTACAGCTCATGAATGATGAAAATCATTTGCTGGGCTTTGTCACGCGCTTGTATTTCGTATTTTTGAAAAGTGGGACGTGACAATTATATTATATTATATTATCCCAATATAATATTATATATACCCTCCTAAGTATGGGGTGTTACAATGTGGCAGGTGCGCAGACGGTGCCTGTGGAATTCTATTAGCTTGGGGGTGTTGGGCTTCGCAACTTAGTTGGGCCCAAGTTGGGGTCTAGCTCAAAATTTGCAACTAGAATTTTGAATATGTCGAATGTGTTGTCTAGACGTCTGTATGGTTCAGGTTTGGTTGAGGTGGGTGATGAAGGCGAGAAGCTATGTCTTGATTTGGAGGTTAACAACTTCTAAGAGGATGAAGATTCTGACTCTAAAGAAGAGTTTGTAGAAGATAAACAATTATGTCCAAATCTCTCCTTCTTAGAGGCTTCTTATTCATAGGCAGGACTTATTAATAAGTTATATAAGGCCCCGTTTCCCTCGGGTGAATTCCTTGCTATAATCGTTATTGCGGCGAGAATTGCCCTATTGAGTCAATATCTACTACAGAGCCTACCCCTAGGGCTGGCAACAGGCCAGGTTGGGGCCGGACCCATATAGGCCCGGGCCCGAGCCCGAAGTTGAAAACATAGGCCCGAACCCTACCCAACTTTTCTTCGGGCTTAAAAAATTAGGCCCGATCTCGGGCCCAAGTTAGGCCCGAAAATAGGTTCAGGCATCGGCCTATGCATGTTCTAATATATAATTTTCCCTTAAAATAAATTATATCAAGAATAACATATTATAACAATAATATGGATACTACAAACTTATGAGTAATTCACATCTAATTTGTGTTTTTTAATTTAATTTTATATACAAGGCATAATTTTTCTATCTATAAATGTTAACACCCAATTCAACCTACATGAATATTCTCTTAAAAATATGTACATAAATATACATGATATATACATAAATATACATATGCACATATAAAAATTTGATTCAGGCCCATCGGGCCTAAGCACTTGGGCCCGAGCCCGACCTGAATTTTTCTCGGGCCCAAAAGATTGAGCTCGAGCCCAATCCGAAATGATTATTATTTGCCTAAGCCCGCTAATATCGGGACAGACCTAGGTGGGCCCGGATCGGGTTCATGCCAATTGCCACCTTACCTAGCCCAAACTTTGTTCTGTCCACCTTTCCATCGTTGTTGAGTATTTCACATGACGAATACAATCACCAGAGAAACTAGCAAGGTTTTAAGCTCCACAAAACTGCTAAGAAGACTCATGTGGAGTCCTTGGGGAATTATTTGGAGATAGCGGCAGCCGCCAAGTCACCTAAGATCGATGGCGAAGGTACGCATTGCCTTTTAGCTTTCATTTTAAATTTCATGTTTGATTCCGATGTTTTTAGTCTTGCCAAAATTTGTGATCTTGCGGTAAGAGATATTGAGCGTAATGCTTTTTCTTGAATAAAATTCGAGGGCGGGAAATTGAAAGACTAAACTTAGCCTCGAATCTTGAACCCGTCTCCCCACGTAACTTCTGCCATGTTTTTAATGAAGATTCTTCTATGAAATGTTGGGGTTTAGGGAGGCGGGGCAAACGGGAGATGGTTAGAGATATTATCAACATATCTAAAACTAACGTTGTTGGTCTCCAAGAAATCAAACTCTCACATATGGCTGGCCTTATGAGAGTTGGGGGGAATATGATCTCTGAGTGGAAGATATGTCCTTCTGCTGGGGCATCGGGTGGCATCATTATTGGTTTTAATCGTGATATTTTTTCTTGCCTGGATGAATTTCGAAGGGACTTCTAGTTGTTTGTTTTACTCCAGCGTCGTAGTGATAACTGGACGTAGGTTATCTTAGTGGTCTATGGCCCGAATCATGCGTCTTCTAGATTGAGCTCCTCTTAATCTAAACAAGTTGGCATCACCCTTGGTTATTTTGGGGGGGGGGGGGGGGGGGGGCAGAGGTTTTAGCAACGCCAAGAGAGAGGAGTTCAAACGAGTTATAACTGATCTTATATCACCTTGTAATGGAAATTGGATTTAATCATACTAGTAATTTACACGTGCGATGCACGTTTTAAAAATTTCAAAAAATAAAAATAAAAACTCTGACGTAGGGAGGATTCGAACCGGAAATCTCATTTATATTAGTTATGTACGTGCGTTGCACATATTGGTAGAATGACAAAATGACAAATGACACTAAGGCCTTCTCCCATTATAATATTAAAGATAGATTTCTGGTCCTATATTTGAATTTAATCCTATTGTTCCGTTGGCCATACTTAGCCTAATATTTTGTATGCTAGTAGGTGTTGGTAATACCAACTTGCTTCTTCGTTTCTATAATATAATACTTTGTATGCTATCTCTTTTTGTATTTCCTTAGATAGTTTATTAGTTATTTTACTTGTTATTAACAAATATTCAGAGATTTTCCTATCAGTAATATGTTTTTTACTGTTAATCTTCTATCAATGTATCTAATTTTAAAATTTAAAATTTTAAAAAAATCTTAACAACTTTATTTTCTATGAAATATCTAGTTTTCAAATATTATAGTGAGATATGTAAATTTTTAGTTTTAGTGTTTTTTTTTTTTTTTGATAAAAGATGACCAAAATCATCGTTTCATTAATGATAATTAAGAAAACATAGTAGTACAATAAACAACATCAATCCGAAATCCTACTAAACTGAAATACGACAACAAAATAGATAAAACATCCAAAAGAAGGGAAACATCTAATGACAATAGCAAGAGCAGCAAAATCCTGTCCAAAGCTCCCATGGTAGTAGACCTGAGCAGTCAGCCCTACCCCAGTGGAGGGCACCCCCTTTGAGTGCTCTCCATCTTGACTATTCCACTTCATTGATCCTCCTTCTCTTTGCCGCCTCCTCGACACCTGTCCATTCATTAGTTTTAGTGTCGTGTAAATATCCCTAAAGATAGGGATACAATCGAGTTTAAAAACCATAAAAAATCCCAGATATTTATCACTAACCATCACAGATCAGATCTAATCCCAAAACCAACGAACGGCCGAGATCTCTCCACAAAGCGCTCCTATTGGCTAACCAGAGTATCCACCAACATTCAAGTCCCCCCAATACCCGCCACGCGTCCCACTCCCCCTCCCCCTCCTCTCTTTAAATATAATATATCCCCAATCTGGACACCTGTCTTTTTTATTCACACCCCAAAAATATCAAAATCTAAAACATATTCGGATCCTATCCGATTCGTTTTTTTATTCTTTTCTCGATATGAACAGTTTCAAGAACGTCGGATGGCACTCCGACGAGCTGACCTTTCCCCTGCTGCCACGTCAGCTGTCGTCGGTGTTCTCGCTGACGCTGCACGAGTTTCAATGCAGTCTGGGGGGCCCGCAGAAGGAGCTGGGATCAATGAACATGGACGAGCTGCTGCGATCCATCTGGACCGCCGACGATCCCACCGCCGACGCCGCCGCGGCCGCCACGTCGGCCGAAGCCTCCCTCCACCGCCAGGGCTCCCTCACCCTGCCCCTCACCCTGAGCCAGAAGACCGTCGAAGAAGTCCTCCGCGACTTCCAAAACCCTGACTCTATCACTAACCCTAATCCTAAGCCTAGCCCGGCAATGAGCGAGATGACGTTGGAGGAGTTGTTGGTTCGAGCAGGAGTTGTGAGAGAAGATGCGACGCCGCAGCCGCCGCAGATGACGGCGGCGAGTAATAGTAGTAATTTGGGGTTTAGTTTTGGTTTTTCGGGGAATTTGGGGAATCAGAAGGGGATGGGGGTTGGGAATAGGCAGATGGGGAGCGGATTGGGGGGGAATTTGGGGGGAAGGGTGTACCCGGAGATACGGATGGTGTCGCCGGAGGGGGTGGGGATTGGGAACTGGGAGTCGTTGTCGCCGGTGGGGTATGTGATTGGGAATAGTGGAGGGGGGAGGGGGAGGAAGCGTGGTGGTGGGGATGGGGTGGTGGAGAAGGTGGTGGAGAGGAGGCAGAAGAGGATGATCAAGAATAGGGAGTCGGCGGCGAGGTCACGCGCTAGGAAGCAGGTAAAAATAGTTTCTTTCTTTTGTTTGTTTCTAGCCATACATTCACTCACTCACTCACATCGTGTAATAGGAGCATATGTAGGAGTTGGCTATAATCCCAAATTTTGCAAAATTTGGCCAAAATACCTCTGCATTGTTGGCCAATTACCCAAAATTTGAGTTTGAAAGGAACAATCGGCTGATATATTTGGAAAGAAATATACAAATTTGGAAATTATAGCTAACGAAAGATCATGTTTCGTTCGTTCAAAATTTTTCCTCTAAATGCTCTCGCCTCTCGGTGCTCTGTTTTTTTTATATAATAAGAGGGATGCGATATTCCGTCCAGTGCTTTTTTTCCAAATGTGAAGGGTGTGTTCTATGGAATTATGCCTACAGGAATTGTTATGCGTACATATTAGCATTTAATTGAGATTTAATTAAGATTTAATTATATTTCTTAATGAAAATGAGCTCTCGGACGGGATTTCATCCCCCGTCAGTGAATTTTTTTTTATAAAAAAATTTAATCAGACACGAGATCATCTATCGTCCGATACTTTTTAAATTTAAAAAAATAAAAATTTAATCAGACAAAAAATCATCTACCATCCGTCACTTTTTTTAAAATAAAAAAAAGGCAATATTTTGGGTTCAAACGACTATAGCTATAACCCAAATTTTATATTTCTAAATGCCAAATACCTAAATTTTGGGTTCAAGGGACTACTACTGATGCTCTAAGGGTGTTGTGCACGCGGGGGGTCATAACACTTGACTTATTGCTCCCTAGCGAAGTGGCTTACCACTGGAAAATTAGGGCACTTGTGGCTAAAATGGTTTTGATATGGGTTCTGGAAGCTATGTGAATTTGAAGTGGTTGTGTTTTGGTTTGATGTTGAGGATGTGTTTGTTGATTATTTGTTGTTGTTGTTGTTGTTTGGTTAGGCGTATACGATGGAGCTTGAAGATGAAGTGGCGAAATTGAAAGAGCAGAACCAGGAGTTGCAGAAGAAACAGGTGATTGATTTTGTGATAGTGACCATATTGTTAATAATTGAAAATTCATATTTGTTTGTCAAAGATTTTCTAGTATGACCGAAAATGATACTTAATGATTCTAGATTTACTAGTAACTTCTCTAAATATTTTGTAGTAAGTGTATGTTTTGACAATCTTCCCAAACTCAGAGAGCTTACCTTTAGTTCTAGCCAAATTACATTTGCCGCTAAAGTAAAATGATAAGATCCCCATTTAGATTCATGTTTTTTTTTTTTTTTTGCATCCTTATGGTGGCGCTCATGCTTTTAGTAATGGTTTGGTATGAATTGGAAACTACTTTCTGAAAACTTGTACGGAGTTTTCTTGGCCTCCACTCTTGTATGGGCGTTTTTATTCAACATACTACTTACAAGCTCATAGTGTGAGTTATACTAAGGTGAGCGATGTGCTTGACATGAAGTGCTTTCCAGTGTTATCCAATGTAACATTGACACTTCTATTATGTAGTTGTACACTTGTACTAGTGTCTCGATTCTTATGGACACTCCGTGGACATTATTTAGTAAAACATTAAAACTTTTATTCTTTGTTCATTTGGATCCCCTGTTGATTGTGTCAAACTCTGGTGTTTCTTGTGTGAGTTATCTCATGGTTCCCTAGCTCCCTCAAAATAGTAAACATACATCTCCTGACTGTTATGCTTGCATGCACCTATGAACTAAGTTACTAACATAGACATGCATGCATGATGCACAAAACAATTTGACAATCCCTAGAATGTACACGATGCTGACATACATGGTACTTATTCATAGAAACTACGATCAAATAAGAATGTGAACAATATAAGGTGATAATTATGAACGCGTTCTAGATGAGGCTGGCATTGTATCATCAGTTATATAACTGATTGGATAGTTTAAAACAGTAAGTTATATTTTGAGCCTATCTCCTAAACTTTAAGATTTGTTTTACTAGCAATGTGTGCTTTGTATATGAAAACATGGATTAATTCTCCTCCCTATGTTTACTTTAATATCTGCAGGTGGATATCATGGAAATGCAGAAAAATCAGGTATATTAGCTCATGTAACTATTGAGAGTTTCATTTCCTAAGATGGTTATGTTTTTCCCTGTTATTTTGGAGACTATATATAAGTTTGCGTCTTTTTTCCTTTTGGATACATAAGGAGAGGTAGACCTTGAGCAATCTAAATTTATTGTATCTTTTCCCTTTATTTGTTGGAAGCCCATGGTAACAGTTATTAATTGTTTTGATTTTATATGTTTTAACAGAAGTTTAAGGAATTTGCTTTATGCAACTTGAGAACTTGAAGCAGTGACATATTTTAAGGTTTTGACATATATTTTTATTTTCCTATTAATATTTCTCTAAAGTTGAAATCAGGTTTCAGTAGATATCGCAAAAATTATGCATGTTTTTCCCAGGAAAGCGTAATGCATGTTTATTTTTGAAAAGTTGGTTAAATTTTAGAAGATGGTTTTGTGATATGGGGCAAGTGACATGGCCCCATCTGGACCACCAGATCTCCTCAGACTTCACTCCCATGTGATCATCAAGTCAAAAGAGTCAAACGGGCTTTAGCCCATTTAGGCCCACAGGCGAACGGGTCCGACCCGGTCCGTTAGGGTCTCAGATTCGTTTACCCCTGCTTATAAATACCAAACCCCCTCCTCACTTCTAAAGGTAATAAATTTTTTCCCACCTGAACCCTGATTACTCTTGCTTTCTTAGTGACTGATTAGATCGTAGGAGGGCCTGGCGTCGGGACTTCTCCCTGTATTTCTAGGTAGTGTGCAAGTACACAAGAGTCCGAGCCGAGCCTTGAAGATCCGAGCCGAGCTACTTCATCCGAGCCGAGCACCCGGCCTCCACCTCTCTCCTACTACTCCCGAGCCGACCCTACGGACTGGGATCGAATCGACGTCAGTATCACATCTTCTGCTAACACAAATTACAAGAACTCACCTGTTTCCCCCACACCCTAAAAACAAACAGCATCAGTTTTCAGCAAGGGCAATATTTAACTTTTACTAATCTAATTATTTCTTATACTGCGCACTTCATAGAAAATTCTTTACATTTTATAACATCCGTTACTTAGTACATAAGACAAGAATACCAAATATAGATATGCTCTTGAAAACAGAAGTATGCTTGTTTATGCGGAAGATTCTAGCACGTTCCAATATGTTCTAGTAATCCAAAAGCTGGGTTATGTGATTTATGGTTATTAAAATGTTCTCAATTTGACCTCGACAGGTAATGGAGAAGATCAGACAACAACAAGGATCGAAAAAACTGTGCTTGCGAAGGACACAAACAGGGCCATGGTGAACCCCAGCCCAGCATAGCATGGTCCGTTCTTTTAAAACAATTAAATAAATAAATAAATAAATAAATCTTATTTGACTTTGGACTGTAGCTGTATATATTCATGGGAATCGTGTTGCTTACTGTAAATTTAGGATCACGAGTGTTTTGTAGTAGAGCAAAGCTTGTATTTCGGTACTTTTGATGCCCGTTATATTGAGTTTGATGTATGAATTCTCTCTGTCTTCTTTTTCAGTTCTCAAAGAGCATCTGTAGTCGTGGGCTAAATACCCAAATTTTGAAAAAAATGGGAATAAAATCGCTAAAGTCGTCTTCCAAATTCCTAAAATTTGGGTGTACGATGAATAGTAGATTGCCAAATATAGCAGACGATTTGGCAAAAGCCAAAATATAGCTAACGGGGAATTTTCTTTCGTCCCTTAAAAGAGACGATGGATAATATTTCGTCTCGTAGGTGAGATGTACAAAAAGTCGTTCGGACGATGGATTAAACACCGTCTTTTATAAAAATAAAAAAATAAATAAAAAGGACGGACGAGGGATTATACACCGTCTTACACATTTCACAAAAGGCCAAAAATGCCAAATGTGTAGAGACGGTGTATTATACACCGCCCCTCACATTTTGGAATTTTTTTTAAGTTTTTTTTAAAAAAATATTTGTCTTTTAGTGCCCAGATTATTTTTTTAATAATTTTTTTATAAAAGTTTGAGACGAGAGATAATCGGTCATCGGGCCATATTTTAACTTTCAACGACTGCAGCGCGTAGCCATTTTTTTTATTTTCAAAAGCCAAATACCCAAAAAATAGCTTTGAACGACTACAGATGCTCTACGACTCTGTTTTTATTTATTATGAAGTGACTTGACGAATTTTTGTGGCTCTTTCTTTGTCCAATAATGTCTGCCAGTTTCTGTTTTGAATGGTACTTGGTTCAGCTTCCCAATTCATATTTCTGTTTATACGTCTGTGTTTACTTTCGGTAAAATCCAATCCACTAATTTACACTTTCAGCACTATTATAAAATTAATTACTATATCTGTTCCTTTAATGTTAACACTATCAGAAACTACTGTAGACATGAGATCGATTTCTGATGGAAATAATGGTATTTCTGATGGAAGGGTAAGTGATGGATTAAATTAATAAGAGAGAAAGAGGAAGATGATCGGTAGATTTGGATTAAGATGTGGATAATGAGTAGCACTACTGCTCTACTTCGTTTTTGTTGGTAAATTGTTTTCAGTTATTATAACAAAAGTGTTCGGATTGGGGTTCCATGTATCTTATGGCCGATCCTCGTATAACATGTTTGGCTTGCACTTGATCCTTGTACGTAGTACGTACATGTAGGGCTGCAATCGAGCCGAGCCGAGCCGAATATCTTCAGGCTCGAGTTCGGCTCGTTTACGAAACGAGCTCAATTTTGAGCTCGAGCTCGGTTCGAGCCGAGCTTTGACCGAGCTCGAGCCGAATAGCTCGCGAATAGCTCGCGAATAGCTCGATTCAGTTGCAACCCTACGTACATTTATGGCGTGCACTTTCTACCATTATTACTTGGTTTATCGCAACTTAATTTGGTAGGTGCAGTGCAAGTACTACTACTACTGGTCTATCTATTTTGGTTATCAGGTTGGGGTAATCAACTTTGGTTAAGCAAGCAAGCATTGGGAATTTGGGATACAAGGACTTAACATGCAATTAAATGGGATTAATCTAATCATATCACACATTTTATTTTTTAAATATGACCTTAGCCACACAAACCCATACTTTATTCTTAATATATATATTAATTAGGGATTATTTTTTGTAAGCAAGATTCAAATTTTCCATATCTTGCTCACTCGAAGAGACATACTTGTGGACAACATTCACATTTGCATCACTCAAAAAAGAAGCAAAAAAGATGTCTTCTTTGTTTTCAATCTCGCATCCCGTGTAAGAAAAATCTAAATTCCCTGTCAAACTCTCACTTATTCTGTTGCAAATCTTCCCCTGAAACTCCAAATCACTACATGCACTCCCTCTCTCTTCATCTTCCTTTATCCCTGTCTCAAACCATTATATATTAACTCATAAACAACATTTAAAAATCAGAAGTAAGGCACTGAAAATCATCATCATCTTCTTCTTCTTCTTCTTCTTCTTCTTCAATTAGAGCTTTTTGGAACTTGAATATAAAATTAATTAAATTAGAATTTAGTGGAGTTTAGAAAAGGAGTAATGCTACCTTCACTACCAATTTCACACTATATTTTTCTTCACTACTTAGGTGACACACTCCAATAGGTAGGGGAAGATAGAGTAGGTAGGAGAACTTTCCAATAGGAGTATGCCACCTAAGGTAGTGAAGAGAATGGTAGTGAAATTGGTAGTGGCTAAAGCATTACTCTCTTAAGTAGTATGGCTGCAAAATGCGGTGCTACCGTACGGGGATGATTTCTGATATGGCTAAAACTGGGGTTAAATCGGAACCGTCCAGATTGGGCACGAATCTTGAAGCTCAGGGGTAAAACGGTAATTTCGCATATAGATGGGCCCGAAGCGGGCACTGGATCTCCCTTTTACAGATCCAATAACCCGCGAACGGATCCGCTCCAGCTGGGTACGGGTCCCGACCCAAGACAAATCCAGACCAGCAAGAGAAAATCAGGGTCTCTGATTTGACTAAATCAACGAGCCTGATTCGTCAACGGGCCTGATTCGCGGTTATCCTCTCACCGGGAATCAGGGATCAGTTTCCTAAACTAATTATGAGGATTTTACTCCTAACGGTATCACAGGAAATCAGGTCCCTAATCAAATTTCCATGGCGACTATAAATACCTCCGACCTACCACTGTTACAAGGTAATCACTCTTTTTCCAATTAAAGCTCTTTCTTAATCATATCACTGGTTACTGACAAGAGCGTCGGAGGGTGCGTCGCCGGGATCAACCCCGGTGTATCGCACTTCCTTGCAGGTGAACGGCGGGAGTCAGCAGCCCAATTCCGACGAACAGGCTTGGATTCGCTATTCAGATTTTTTCACGAACCCACAAATTCTATCTGTTGGCCCCCACACCAAATTTAGCGGCAACAGATTGGCACCGTCTGTGGGAAAATCAGACGAATAGCAGCTCCTCCTCTTCCCGTTGGTAAGACCTACTCCAGCCATGCCTCCTAGAAAAGTAAGATCAAGAGGATCCAATCGTGGGCCCAATCCAGATCAACAGCAAGAAGTCCCCTTCCAACCCGCTCATCAACAGGGACAACTTCCGCTTCAAACCGAGGATCTACCTCCTCTCCCAAATCAGCAACCTCTTAATGGTCCCACGGGCCCTTCAAATGCCGCCGCGGGGGTCTCGCGCCCCGACCCGCAGAAACAACCGCTCCACCTGGACCACGTGTCCATCCACAATGCCTCCTCGGATTCCATGGCTTCCCACCATCCTCGAGCTTCCGACCTCCGTAATACCGTTCTAAACCGACAAAAGGATAAGGATCTTCGCCACCGCCTGGATGATAAGCGGGTCCGAGAGGGAGCCTCCCGCCAACAACGTCCAGGTGAGCGATCTCCTCACCACCGAGACAGCAGGAGGTCCCCAGACCGAAGGGGTCGGAGGGAATCCCTCGAGCGTCATAGGAGGGGACCGCATTCCCCCGCTGGTCGGCGTCATCCGAGGAATGATGAGGTGCCCATCACTCGTGCTGAGTTCCTACAATTCCAAGCAACAGTATTGCAAGCCCTCAACCTTCGCCCCGCCAACAACAATGCCCAAAGGGTTTCGACACCCCCACGGGTCCCAAGTCCCCGTCCTCGGTCCGTAACACCTCCTCCAACTCCTAATCACCAACAGCACAACCATAGTCCTCGCCGCTCCCAAGACTACCACCGTCGTAGTCCCCGCTCCCCCTCCTATGAAGACGAGTCCATGGGCTCGATCGACTACCACCAAAGGGACGATGCTCTCTACCGCCGTCTCCACGAGATGGAGAGACGCATCGGTCGAATGGACAAGGAGGAAGAGTCTAGAGGTAGGACCGTCCGCCCCGGCAGACCTCCATTCTCCCGGACTATCATGGAGGCTCCCATCCCGAAGGGTTTCAAGCCTCCGCAGTTTGAAACGTATTCGGGGGAGTCGGACCCTGTTGATCATGTCGAGAGCTTCAAGACCTTGATGCTAATCCACCAAGCTTCCGATGCCATGCTCTGCAAAACCTTCCCCGCCACCCTTAAAGGCTCGGCTCGGGAGTGGTACTCCCGGCTCGCTCCCTCTTCTATCTTCTCTTTTGAGCAGTTCGAAACGCTCTTCATAACCCACTTTGTGAGCAGCAGACGGACGGAGAAGACCATCCTCTCCCTACTCCACCTCCGACAGGAGAGGGGAGAAAAGTTGAGAGACTATGTGAGGAGGTTTACTGCGGAGGTCAGGTCCATCGCCTCCCTCGAACGGTCAGTGGCGACCGTCGCATTCCAATCCAACGTCCTCAACTCTAACCTTCGGTCGTCCCTCGCCAAAAAGCCCCCGCACAACTTCGCCGACCTTCTCCTTAGATGCGAGAAATATATTCGGGCGGAGGAAGCCGAGTGCTTCCCGGGTTTCGGAGGATCCGCTTCCGGGTCGAAGAGAAAGACGACGGAAGAGGAAGGGGTCAAGAAGCTACAAAAGGATAACAGCGGTCAGCGCCGTCCTCCCCCCAGGTTCGAGAAATTTACTCCGCTCACTACCAATGTCTCCACCATCCTGATGGAAGTCGAGAAGGAGGGGGTTATACCTCCCACTCTGAGGATGAACACCCTGGCCAAGAAGAGGAACAAGGAGAAGTGGTGCCGTTACCACCGGGATCACGGCCACGACACCAACGACTGCCAGGTGCTGAAAAATGAGATAGAGGCCCTCATCTAGAGGGGGCAGTTGGCTAAGTTTGTGAGAACAAATGATCGGGGAGATCGCACCACTCCTCCGCCTCGGGGGGCTAACAAGCGCTCCGAGCGACGCGATTAAACCCCCGAGTTCGAGGAGGAACGTATTCTGCACCTTATCCACAGAGGTCCCATGGAGGGCTCTTCCAACTCCTCTCGGAAGGCCTTCGTCCGAGAGGTCAATTCAGTTCACGGCGCCCCTCCCCCCAAAGGCCTCGGCGTCCCAGTAACTTTCTCTGATGAAGACCTCGAGGGGGTCCGAACTCCCCACTGCGACGCACTTGTTATTGACCTCCGCATGGCAAACTTCAAAGTGCAGAGGATCCTGGTAGACAACGGGAGCTCCGTGAACATCCTCTTCCTCTCGGCCTTCCGAGGGCTGCAACTATCCCGGGATCGCCTCAAACCGGCCGGCTACACGCTCCACGGGTTCACGGGGGTGCCAGTAACTGTCGAAGGGGTTATCACCCTGGACGTAACTGCTGGGAAGACCCCTACCACCCGGACAGAGCCGATGGACTTTATGGTCGTCGATGTCCCGGCTGCATACAATGTCATCTTGGGCCGACCTGGCCTAGCTGCCCTGGAAGCCGTTCCTTCGGCGTACCACCTCAAGATGAAGTTCCCCACCCAGGCGGGAGTGGGAGAAGTCAAGGGCAGCCAAGAGACGGCTCGGAAATGCTACATGACTTCCACTGGGGGTCCGGTGCTCTCCCTCGAGACTTTAGAGATCCCCGAGCCGAACGTCCGACCAACGTCCGAGCCGGCAGACGAATTGGAAGAGGTGCTCTTCTCGGACGAGGACCCAAGCCGAAAGTTCCTCATCAGCAAGTGTAGAACCCCGTATTTTCAAATATTATTTTAATTATTTGAAAATGAACTTTAAATGATTTTGAGTATTTGATAAACATTTTCTAAAAGATTTATCTTTTGTACACGTGCAAAACACGTGCAAATGACTTTTTAGAAGTTTGAAAATTTTAGTTTTCCTTATGAAAAATCATTATTTATTATTTGGAAATTATTTAATATTTTTCCAGATTTTTCTGAAATTAATTATGCCTATTTGCAATTTTTGAGAAAAGAAGGACTTATTTGCAAAATTGACATTTTGAGGGTTAGAGTGCAAAATGTATTTGCTGGACATTCCGATCAGCACTTGTTGAGGTTTAAAAATATATTTTTCTATTAGATCTTAATTTAAATGATATTTGGTTTAATTTTCAAGAAAAGGATTATATATGTGAGATGTACTTTTGGAAAGGATTATTTCGTAAAGTGGGAATAAAACCCTAATATTCTATCCGGCATATATAAGAGAAATTCTCTTTCAGCCGTCATTGTAAAAGAATACAGATTTTTGGTGATTTGGATTTTGAAGAACAAAGGAGGATTCTTGGATCTAGCAAAGAGGAGCTTTTGTGGATCTTTTCTTCAAATCAAAGGTGAGTGGTTTGTTTTGTTTATTTTGTTTACTTTGTTTGATTGATGGATGACGTAAGATCTTTGTAATGCTTGTTTGTGAATCATTATGCCATTATTATGTTAGTCTCATTGTATGTATGATATGGATCTATTAGTTGATATGGAGGATGAGAACTCTTAATGATATTTGGATCATGTATGAGAAATATTAAGATTTGTCGAGGAAATGTGGAACTATGAGATCGTATTGTTGGGAGACATATTAAGAATTTATTGTGTTATGGTCAGATGATAAACATCTGGATCTTATGATTGTAGTTCAGATTTTATGATAGTGTTGTGAAAGAAGTTTGATGAAAAAACCCTAATAGAAAGATTAAGAGTTTGGATCATGAGGATAGGAGATTTGAGTATTTGATTGATTGAATAATGTATCCATGATAGAGATATTTGAGAGTTGTTCATTTGCCTGGATACAAATTAATTTTTAGGATCGTTGGATCTTTGGAAAAACTCCAGTTTAGTTTTGTGTTCAGACCTACCTTTTGGGAATCTGTAGCCGACAGCGGACTGTCTTGCGAAGCAGTCGACTGGTACGAGCCTACTGTGTATTTTTGAGTCTTGAGATTTGTTCGGGACAGTCGACCTAGACTGAGGTCAGTCGACTGACCCTCTGTTTGTGACTTTGTTCAGTCCTTTCGGGACAGTCGACCTATGACCCTTCAGTCGACTCAAATACTTAGATTATTTTGATGAGGACTATTTGAATTTGTCTCGGGGCAGTCGACTGATGACTTGTCAAGTCGGCTGGTCATGCCTTAGATTAAATTTTTGTAAAATGTTGGGATATGTCCTCTGGACAGTCGACTGGTCCTTTATGCAGTCGATTGGTCCTGAAGGATCCTTGTATTTGATTTGAGATATTTTGTTTAGTGTTTGATTTTGAGATGTTCCGTTAAGAACATGATTTTGAGATATTTTGTTGAGCCACTTGTTTAGTGGAAATTTGTTCAGATATTTGTTTTTGAGTCTCTAGAGGTATGTGACCCTAGTATACCGGTGTTTGTTCAGTTATTTGTTGAGGCCCATCGAGGCAAACTTTCGGTTATTCAGATTTTTAGTCCGGTAGGGTACACTACTCTAGGAGATTTGTTCAGTAACCTAAATTGATAAGGACAGACATTAGTAGTGTCATGACGAATGAGAACATGAGTTATGCACCTCAGTATGGCTTTTGATGTAGGATTTTAATCTCCTGAATTATCCAAGTAATTAACTTGTGATGTGTGATTTATCTCCGGAATTATCCAGGTGGTTAACCTGAGATGTGAGGTACTTCTCCTGAATTATCCAAGTAATTATCTTGAGATGTGGAATTGACCTACGGAATGATCGGAGTCGAGGCGACACTTTTGGGGTATTATTGTGATGATGAGTCTATGTTTAGATGTGGGATGATCTCCTGAATTATCCAGGGAAAACACCTGTGATGTGGGATCAATCTCCGGAATGATCAAGCATGGGCAAATTATCATAGTTTATCTTCATCTCTTAGTAGTCATCGTTGTCAGCATGTAGTCATGATGTTTTCTTGAATCACTTTTATGCATTTGGATTTCCTGTTTTTACACACACTTGGCTTTTGATTTTGGTATCACCCATTACTCTTTTATTGTTACTTCATACTTTAGTGTTTGATTATTATTTGTTGGATATTATTATTTCAGTTCATTTATGATGTTTTGTTTGATTTGTTATCACTCACACCATTTATGGCTGACCCCGTAGTTTGGGGGTTAGGGTTCAACTCTAGCCTCACTTGTTGCAGGTCATTGCTTAGTTGGAGGTTGAATGCTTGAGTGGGCAATATGAGATTATTGGATTATTTAGTGTTGGTGTAAAATTGTTAAGATATATTCGAATCATTATTGAGTTGTAAATAAAAGATCAATTTGTGTTGAGATGTTTAGACTTCCGCTGTAATTGTAAAATTTGTTGTAATAAGAGAAAGAAAAATTTTGGTAGTGTTGTTGGTGTTTATTGTTGTATTGAAGTGGATTGCTGGGATTTCGCCACTTATTTTCTAAGCTCTCATATTAGAAATTTGGGGCGCTACAGCAAGTCCCTACCGACTGCCCTATGTTCCGACTTGGTGCAGTGCATCCGGAAGAACCGCGACCTATTTGCTTGGTCCGCCGCGGATATGCCCGGGATTTTCGAAGAGCTGTTGGTCCACCGCCTTAGCGTTGAGCCGGGGTCCAGACCGGTCCAACAAAAGAGGCGCAAGTTCGCTCCCGAGCGGCAACAAGCCATCAAGGAGGAGGTGGACAAGCTCCTAAAAGCTCGGTTCATACAGGAGGTGAACTACCCCGAGTGGCTCTCCAATGTCGTCATAGTTAAGAAGTCCAATGGTTCCTGGAGGATATGCATCGACTTCACAGACTTGAATAAGGCATGTCCGAAGGATCCGTTCCCTCTCCCGAATATCGACACCCTCATCGATGCCACCTCGGACCATGAGCTCCTCAGCTTCATGGACGCCTTTTCTGGCTACAACCAGATAAGAATGTTCCCCCCAGACATCCCGAAGACTTCCTTCATTACCGACCAGGGCCTCTACTGTTATAGAGTTATGCCGTTCGGATTGAAGAACGCTGGAGCCACCTACCAGCGCCTCGTCAATAAAGTCTTCCAAAGCCAGATAGGCCGCAACATGGAAGTATACGTCGACGACATGCTTGTGAAGAGCATCCGAGGTACCGACCACGTGGCTGACCTACAGGAGGCATTCGGCGTACTGAGAAGGCACAACATGAGGCTTAATCCGAACAAGTGTGCGTTCGGGGTCTCGTCAGGAAAGTTCCTCAGCTTCATGGTCAGCCAGCGAGGGATCGAAGCAAATCCTGAAAAAATTAAGGCCATACTGGACATGGCCCCACCCCGGAACGTCAAGGAAGTGCAGAGGCTTACGGGTCGCCTCGCCGCTATTGGGCGATTCCTTTCGAAGTCTGGGGAAAAGTGCCTCCCCTTCTTCAAGGCTCTCAGGGGGGCCAAGGGTTTCAAATGGGGCAAACTGCAACATGAGTCGTTCAACCAACTGAAGGCCTACTTGGTCAACCCTCCCCTGCTCAGCAAGCCCGTTCCAGGAGAAACCCTCTTCATCTACTTAGCTGCTTCCGAGCAGACCCTAAGTGCTGTTTTGGTGAGGAAAGAAGACCGAGGCCCAGAGGCCCATCTACTATGTGAGCAAGGTGCTTCGAGACGCCGAGCTCCGCTACCCGAAGATAGAAAAGATGGCCTACGCCCTGATTATGGCGGCAAGGAAGCTCCGCCCATACTTTCAGTCCCACTCGGTTGTGGTCCTCACCGACCAACCGCTGAAACAAGTACTCCACAAGTCGAAAATCTCAGGCCGGCTTATGAAATGGTCCATCGAGCTGAGCCAACATGACATCTCCTACCAGCCTCGAACCGCAATAAAGGCTCAGGCCTTAGCGGAATTCATCGTCGAGAGCACCATCCCCGAGGTCAGCCAAGCAGAGAACGGACCACCCATCTGGACGGTTTTTGTGGACGGTTCCTCATGCAACGAGGGGAGCGGCACCGGTATCATCCTGATAGGTCCAGATTACTTCGTCCTCCAGTATGCCCTCCGCATGAATTTCAAGGCCTTAAACAACGAAGCAGAGTATGAGGCACTAATCGCCGGCCTCGGACTTGCCTGAAGTGCCGGGGCGCAACGCCTCCGAATCTATAATGACTCTCAGCTGGTTGTGAATCAAGTCTTGGACGATTACGAGGCACGAGACGAATGGATGGCGAAGTACCTCGCCAAAGTCCGAACCATCATGGCCCGGTTCGAAGAGGCACTCATCCAACGAGTCCCTCGAGAAGAGAATTCACGGGCCGATGCCCTCTCCAAGTTGGCCTCATCCTCCCTCCAAGGTCTCGAGCAGACCGTCTTGATCGAGGTCCTCTTGAAACCGAGTATAGAAGACGAGACCCTCGACTCAGTGGAGTCATTGCCGGTCCTACTGCAAGATAATTGGATGAAACCGTTAGTGGAATTCCTAAGGGACGGACTCCTCCCCGAGGACCCCAAGGAAGCACGCCGAGTAAGAACCAGGGCCGAGCGGTACATCCTGATCGAGGGGATCTTGTACAAGCGCTCCTCCTCGCAGATAGACGGCCAACCATACCTGAGATGCCTTTCCCCGGAACAAGCCGACTATGCCTTACAGGAGCTCCATGAAGGCATCGGCGGGGCACATTCAGGGTCTAGGTCCTTAGCTCGGAAAGCTCTGAATTACGGATACTTCGGGCCGACTCTCCTCCAAGATGCCAAGCGACACGTTTGGCATTGTGGCTCTTGTCAGAGACATTCCAACATTCGTCGCCTCCCCCAAGCTAACCTCGCCTCCCTATCAAGTTCTATCCCTTTCGCAATGTGGGGGATGGATTTACTAGGGCTATTCCCTCCAGCTCTGGGTCAGTTCAAGTTCTTGGTCGTAGCCATCGACTACTTTTCAAAGTGGATTGAGGCCGAGCCCCTAGCCATTATCACCGAGAACAAGGTACTTCAATTCTTTTGGAAGAACGTCATCTGCCGATTCGGCGTCCCCCGTGTCCTCGTATCAGACAACGGAACTCAATTTACTGGGACCGTGTTCCGATCTCTATGTGAAGACCTTGCCATCCA
Source organism: Hemerocallis citrina (assembly GCA_017893485.1). NCBI lineage: Eukaryota > Viridiplantae > Streptophyta > Magnoliopsida > Asparagales > Asphodelaceae > Hemerocallis > Hemerocallis citrina. The sequence continues at coordinate 81,621 of JACEHZ010000060.1, read as the reverse complement.
ACAACGCTTCTCCTCCATCTCCCACCCACAGTCGAATGGCCAGGCAGAGAATGCTAACCGGCAGATCCTCTCTGGTATCAAGAAGAAACTGGACAGGTGTTCTAAAGGCTTATGGGTCGACCAGCTCCCCAACGTGCTGTGGAACTACCGCACCAATAAATAGACCCCCACAGGAGAGTCCCCGTTCAACCTCACCTATGGATCCGAGGCAGTGATACCACTCGAAGTCGGAATACCTTCTCCTCGCCTCGCAGCCTACAACGAGGAACAGAACGCCAGAGAACTCCGGGCGAACTTGGACCTGGTGGACGAACTGAGGGAAAGAGCGTCAATCCGCCAACAGCACTACCGGAGGAGGATCAAGTTGGCATACAACAAGAGAGTCCAACCCACCGATCTCAAAGAGGGCGACTTGGTCCTCAGAAAACTAGCCATCTCATTCCTTAATCAGAAGAGCAAACTAGCTCCGAATTGGGAAGGACCTTACAAGATCGCAAGGGTAGTTCGGCCCGGAGCTTATAGTCTAGAAGACCTTGAAGGCAGGGAGATTCCGAGGACCTAGAATGCCGACCACCTTTTAAAATACCAAGAAAGTGCCCCGGCGTCTCTCTGAGTATCACAGGGTGTCGAACCGTTCCTCTCCTCTAACTTGTAATTCATCTTTTAAGTTGTCATATGTAAAAACGGCTCACCGTCAGTTATCAATAAAGAATGCTTTTTTGTACTTATAAAATTGCTTGTATCTCTCCGCCTTTATTCTTTATTCAAACGATGGTTCCGGAGTCCAACACTTGGCTCGATTCTACTCCGCAAGCTCACTTCTAAGCGGGCTAGGAGTGGGTCGCCATTCGGAATTGTTCCCACGACCGTTGAACTCTAACGATGGTTTCGGAGTCCAACACTTGGCTCGATTCTACTCCGCAAGCTCGCTTCTAAGCGAGCTAGGAGTGGGTCGCCATTCGGAATTGCTCCCACGACCGTTGAACTCTAACGATGGTTCCGGAGTCCAACACTTGGCTCGATTCTACTCCGCAAGCTCGCTTCTAAGCGAGCTAGGAGTGGGTCGCCATTCGGAATTGCTCCCACGACCGTTGAACTCTAACGATGGTTCCGGAGTCCAACACTTGGCTCGATTCTACTCTGCAAGCTCGCTTCTAAGCGGGCTAGGAGTGGGTCGCCATTCGGAATTGCTTCCACGACCGTTGAACTCTAACGATGGTTCCGGAGTCCAACACTTGGCTCGATTCTACTCCGCAAGCTCGCTTCTAAGCGGGCTAGGAGTAGGTCGCCATTCGGAACTGCTCCCACAGTCATCGGACTACTCTCACGGTGGCCAGCGAGCCCACTATTAGGTAAGGCTCGGCCCATCTCGCAAGTTCGCAAGATTAGGAGACCAAAGCGCTGCTTGGCACCACTGGCCGAGCGAGCAAGAGGTCGGCTCAGAGACCTCGGCGCGATGAACACAGTCACAAACAAAACGACTACACAAAGTTACAAAGGACATGCAAGTTCGAAAAAGAAATGTTATTAATAATTGGGATACAGTACAAAGCGACTCTTCCGTACAACAAGGTCACAAGGCCTTAAAGTACAAAAATTACAATGCCGACCCACTACACTTCGGTGCGTCGACCTCGGCCGTCAGCTCGTCCCGTTCGGTCGTCAGTTTGGCCACCTCGGCCGCCAGTCCCTCTCCCTCCATCCGAAGCTCCGCCTTTACAGTCTGCAGGTGACAGATCTCGGAAAGCAGATCGTCCCTCTCCGCTGTTATTTTTGACAAATTTTGCCGAACGCACTGGATCCGAAGAGTGTTGCTAAAGGCGATCGCCGAACCTTCTTCCTCTCCTACGGGGGTCATCTCGGCGATCCTGCTCTCCAGACGCTGGATCTCGATGTCTCGCTGACCTAGGACGAGCTGAAGATGGTTCCGCTCGCTTTCGGCTCGGCGCAATCCCAGCTCAACTTCGTAGAGCCGCTCTCGGCACCTCCCCAAGCACGGCCTCGTCACCCCTGAGACAGCCTCGGCTCGAGGGTTGTCATCCGAGCGAGCAGGCTCGGCGTCTTCGGCCACCACCACAAGCTGAAAAGAAGAAGAGTCAAACAACAAAATTTCAAACACTGCCGAAGCCCAACACTTCAAGAATTTTCAATCAAACTTTCAAACTTTGAGTAAGTTGTCAGAGATCAGAAGTTACACAGAAGCAAAGCAAAGGTTTTTATTCAAATAAAGTAGCCCTACATACAACTAGACCGACGCTACAATAGGGTTTACAATAACTTAGAGAGACATAATACAACATGTTTAGTGCTTCTTCGGAAGGGAAATGCTCTGGTTCAAGGAAACCCGGGGTCAGCGACGCCTGACCTCCGAGCTCGACTCCAAACCAGCGAAGCGAGATCCCCCTTCGCCGCTAACTCTAACTGTGGCGCCAACTGAGGCGCCGCTAGACGAGACAGCTACACTACTCTGAGCGTCAGCAGGACTCCGCCTCACCGCAGGCAAACGAGTCGCAAGTTCGTAGAAAATAATTCCTTTCTCGCTCTCTTCGCGAGTACACGACGTACTATGAACGTTAGCCCTCTCAGGCAGAGGCTTGAGCGACGCGATCTCTTCCTCCAGCTCGATAATCCTATCTCTCAGAACATCATCCTTCGACGACATCTTCAAACGAGGAGGTCTCGACGAGCCCGCAACATCGGCACTATCGGTCGCAAGACGTCGATAATGTGTGACCTCGATCCCCCTGTCTATCGTAATCCTCCTAAGCTTGTCGACCTTTGCCAACAACTTTTGGCGCTCGGATGACAACTTCTCCAACCCGGAGGCTAACTCCTTTTCTTTCACCGAACGTTCTTTCTCCGTTACCTCCAAGTGACGGACCTCGGCCAAGAGCTCGCTATTCTTTTGCTCGGCAACCAAAAGCTCCCTGCGAAGCCCCACTGTCTCGCCTTCGAGACGAGAAGCTTGGGGTTGCTTCCGTAGTTGCTTCAACTCACGACAATACCCCCTCGCAGCCACCTTTATCTCCTCCAGCTTCAAGAGCATATAAAACCGCCTCTCTCGGCTATGAGAAAGCGCTCGCTTCGTCTCTTTTAGCTCCTTACGAAGATAAGAAACCTCCGTGATCGGACCAAACTTCACCTGAAAAGCAAAGATAAATCCGAGGCCCAACACTTGGAGAAATTTTGTAACTAGTCAAACATAAAATCCGAGCTCCAACACTTGGAGAATTTTTGGCCAAACAAAAAGTGTTTTCATTCAAAACTCAAAACACGTTACAGGAGCGGTGGCCAGTCCGCAGTCAGGCTTACACATAAAAAGAAAAAAAAGAAGACTAAAGACGCAACCGAGTCAGGGGTCGACCTTTTTGTCGCTCGGATCTGCCGACCCCCCGACGATTCCCAAGTCCTCATCCTCGGAGCTGTCCTCCTCTTCATCTTCGGCCTCGGTCTTGCCCGTGCCTTCTACACCCTCGGTCTGTCCCTCGGGGCCGAGCATTACCGAAGGGAGCTCTTCCTCGCCGTCCACAGGGTCGTAGAAGTGGTAGGAGGAGGTGTCGAACCCCGGGTTCCGAGCGGCGATATGAAGCAGGGCTCATCCGTACGCATCCTCCATGTTCTTGAACATGTGCTCCTCGGCCTCTTGCTGGACAGCCCTCTTCGCCTTCGCCACCTTCTACTGGTGCTTCGCCCTGATCCTCTCGGTCTCCTTCCGTGCTTTCTCCGCCTCCGATCGGGCTTTGGCCAGCTCCTCCTTAAGCTCGACATTCTCCTTCTCCGAGGCCTCGAGCTTGGCTGCCTCGTCCGTCGACCGCTGAATAGCTTCGGCCAGCTTCACCTCCAACCCTGCCACCTCGGCACCGCATTTTGCCGAGAGGAGTTGCTTAGCATCGAGCAGCTTCACAGCTTTCGCACGCTCCGACCTCTCCCGGTCGTACTGCACCGTCAGCTCCTGTTCTTTGCTCACGAACTCTTCGAGCAAGAAGTTGAAGTGGCAGAGGGTCTGAAAAGAGAACAAACCGTTAAGGTCCGGACCTAAAAACTTAGAAAATTTCGAAAAAATGCTTCAAGAAGAAAGTATTCGTTCCACTTACCGACATCGTGTTCCGAGCAATCTGCATTTTGGCATCCCCGAGCTCCCTGGACTTAAGCGCTGCTCGGTCCTTTGGGGTCGGCAGGTGCTTCACCGCCTGCATACAAATGTTGCCGTCCCCCAAAAAACCGTCGACCTTCATTACTTGCCAGTCGGGGACGAAGATCTGCTTATGCTCCTCGGTCAGAATCTTCTCCGCTTCGGCAGTGAGGGGCGGAACTTGAAGGGATAACACCTTGCTCACGTTGAACGCGCCACTCGACGAGCCGGGAGCATCGGTCTTCGCCGGTGGAGTCGGCACATCTGAGGAAGGGAGATTGGAGGCCGCGACCTGGTCGTGCTCGGGATCGGCTTCCAGGACCTCGACCACCGGCAGGTCGGCTGTCTTTGGAACGGAAGGTATCTTCGGCGCTCGGCCGCCCTGAGGCCCCGTCGAAGGTCTCTTCTTATTCTTCGCCTCCTGCTCCCTAGCCGCCTTGGCCTTCGCCATCAACGCCCTATAGTCCATCTTGGAAGACTCTGCACAAACCGAATGAAAAAACTTAGAAAAATTTTCAAGAACGTCAAGCAAAAAGTAAAAATACCAGAGGCGTACTGGGGTCGATCGGACTGAGACCCCCTCGGAACAGAGCCTCCTCGGTGATGTCCTTCCAACTAAGCGTCGGCAGGCCGAGGAGTTTCTTGAGGACTTCTGTCTCCTCGTCACTCAGCACTGGCTCCTTCTTCGCTCGCTTGGGCAGGCCCTCCCTCGACCAAGCTATCGGAATTGCCCAGGGTTCGGGAGCTCGGACAATGAAATACTTCTTCTTCCAATGCTTGATCGAGTCCGGGTTCTCGATCAACTTCACGCCTGTCCGCAGAGAAAGGTAGAACCTCTGCTCATTCCTGTTCGGCTGACAAGGGCGGTAGAGGCTCCGAAGGAGGAACAGACTTGGCTCGGCGCCGATCTCTTGACACTGAAGAACAAACACCAAAACGTGCCTCCAAGTGTTCGGCATCAGCTGGGCGGGGCACGGGCCATACCAATTGAGGACCTCGGCAATAAACGGATGCAGCGGAAAGCGAAGCCCGGCGGCCAAGGAGTTGACCGGAAAAATGCACGCGTCGGCCGAAGACGACGTGCAGGCTCGGAAACCAGGCCCCGGGAGAAGCAGCCCATACTCGGCAGGGATCTGGAATCCTATCCGGATCCGTTGCAGATCAGCCTCAGTAAGGACCGAAGAGATATGGTCCACCTCGGACATCTCTCTCGGCTCGTTCTCCTCTACGGACTTGGTGGTGCCCTACGTCACCTTCTCCAGCATCTCTTCGGAGTAGCTCCGTACCCCCCCAACGCTCGACAGAACGATCGGCTGCCGACCGAACTCCCCTGCCGTCTTCGGCTGCTCTATGACCGTCACGACTCCCTTACCCTTCCGGGAGCTCGCTGCAACATCCTGGGGTAGCTCGGCGACCTCCCCACTCTTGCTCGGCCGGACCACGGTCTGTTCGGTCGGCTCCACCACCTCTTTCTCTTTAGCCGCTCGGCTCACGACTCGATCCGAGGCGGGGGTCTCATCCGAAGAAGTAATCTTAACCATTTTTCTAAAGAGAGAGGAGAGAGACTGACCTTGAAGTGACAGTTACGGCCGGAAAAGTTCGCCAGAGCAAAGAAACACCTTGCCGTGACAGCTAGCAGCGCCACCCAGGTGCTAAAAACTTCGATGGTGAAAAGTAAATACTTGAGAGAGAAAGTAAAAGTGAATAATGAGATTTGGGGTGGGGGAATGAAGATTTATAGTAAAAGAAAAAGTCTCTTGGGCTTCCTAACGAAAGGGCGCGACTCTTGAGCGGCTTTTGAAGCGTTACGAAATCCCAAACGACTTTGTACCCAAGCAGCAACGGTTGGCAAAAATGCAAAACATTTCGATACAAGTCAAATAGCTCGGCACACATGGGATCAAAATCCGAGCGACGCGCGATCCGACCCCAACATCAAAGAGCCCGGTCGGCTACCGAACAAGAGCCCATCTCGAGATTCGTGCCACCATCCACCGGCTCAGATCGCGCCACATCGCCCGGATGAAGCACTTCGGACCCGGACACCCCGCATCTGTCCCAGGAAGCAAGAGAAAATTTGGATTAAAAGTTTTGAGGCACCCGCCCTCGGCGAGTGCCCCGGGCCCCAGGACTCGGTCGGTTCCCCTCTCACTCGTGAGCAACTCGAGGCTTACGGCCTCGGAAGCCGAAACCACGAATCGTTCAAAGGTGGGAGAAAAATCACCATCACGTGAGGCCCAGTCAGAGGGCAGATCGGCCCACCTCCCATCTCCAGCTCCTTCGGGCTGACAACCATCAGAAGCCGTCAGCCCGGAAGGAAGACAGAGATCGGAGAAGACCCATCCATCCGAGGCACCTTGTCCCCCGGGTCCGGACTCCGGTCGTCACCCCTTCTGCCCTGATCTCCCCTGGCCCTGACATCCGCATCGGGGCCGTCAGAGTCAGGAGAAGATCACGGCGGAAGAGTGACCACCCATCCGACGCCCTCAGGGTTAGAATTTTTCAAAAACAGGCATCCGCCCAAGGCAGACACCCCCGATGGTCGATGAACCACCAATGCTGTGATCAAAGCTATAGGGGGAGCGGGGTATTTATAACCTCCCCCCAAGGACCAGCCATTATGGCCCTCGGGAGGCCAAGCGACGGAAGCCCAACAGTCACGCCTAGGGAGCTGAAGCGCCACGCATTAATTAGCGGACGCCATTTTAATGATTCCGGGAAGTTGGAACGCCGCACAAATCTTGGGGTGCCATTAATGCTCCCTGAGGGCAGTCAGTAGCTCAGCTCGGCCTTCTCACGAAGGCCCAACGGCTTGCCATCGCCCTTGCCGACCCATAAACCCTCAGACTCCCGGTCGGCTAACCGAGCAAGTGCCCATCCGAGCCCCAAAACGGAGAAAATTCACTTTCTCCTCAACATTCGTGTAAGATCTCGATCCAACGGCCCAGATCTTGCCAACGTCGCTAAACGACAAGATAACGTTTTCTTGGGAACTGAGCCGTCTCGAGATTCGTGCCATCATCTAACGGCCCAGATCTTGCCAGCGTCGCTAGACGACAAGACATCATTTTCTTGGGAACTGAGCCGTCTCGAGATTCGTGCCACCATCCAATGGCTCAGATCGCGCCACCACGCTCGGACTGCCGAACCCTTAGACCTCCGGTCGGCTAACCGAGTAAGTGCCCATCCGAGCCCCAAAACGGAGAAAAGTCACTTTTTCCTCAACATTCGTGTAAGATCTCGATCGAACGACCCAGATCTTGCCAGCGTCGCTAGACGACAAGATAGCATTTTCTTGGGAACTGGGCCCGTCTCGAGATTCGTGCCACCATCCAACGGTTCAGATCGCGCCACCACGCTCGGAATGCCGAACCCTTAGACCTCCGGTCGGCTAACCGAGCAAGTGCCCATCCGAGCCCCAAAACGGAGAAAATTCACTTTCTCCTCAACATTCGTGTAAGATCTCGATCCAACGGCCCAGATCTTGCCAGCGTCGCTAAACGACAAGATAACGTTTTCTTGGGAACTGAGCCATCTCGAGATTCGTGCCATCATCCAATGGCTCAAATCTTGCCAGCGTCGCTAGATGACAAGACAGCGTTTTCTTGGGAACTGAGCCGTCTCGAGATTCGTGCCACCATCCAACGGCTCAGATCGCGCCACCACGCTCGGACTGCCGAACCCTTAGACCTCCGGTCGGCTAACCGAGCAAGTGCCCATCCGAGCCCCAAAAGCAAGAAAAAAGGCGCCGAGCGACCACGACCGTTGGATCTTCCAGAAATTCGTGCTTCTGGTGATGAACGGTCCAGATTGTGCCACGCGCGCTAAACGACAAGATAGCATTTTCTTGGGAACTGAGCCTGTCTCGAGATTCGCGCCACCATCCAACGGCTCAGATCGCGCCACGTCGCTCGAACAGCCGAACCCTTAGACCCCCGATCGGCCAACCGAGCAAGTGCCCATCTGAGCTCCAAAAGCGAGAAAATGGCTGCCGAGCGACTACAACCGCCAGATCTCTCAGAAATTTGCGCTCGCGCGAGATCAACGGTCCAGATCAAGCCACGCCATTAATAGGTATTAAAAATCAGTTTTTATTTATTTTAATCTTTTTATTTATTTAAAAATTGCGAAAAATTTACTAAAAATTCGGAAAAATTAACTAGAAATTCTAGAAAATAATTAAAAATTCGGGAGAATATTTTTAAGCCCCTGAACGAACAATTATTGCCTAGAATGTATTGTTAAGGCCCCCGAACGACTGGTTAACACATCGCAAAATTAAATAAATAATCCGAAAAAAATAGATAAAAACCGTCAGATATTCAACAAGGCTTAAAGAACAGCTTACAGCTTCAAAGATCACCTCACTACCCCCTTCGAGATTCAAAACCCTCCATTCGGACTCCGATACAACTCCATTAGCCACTGAAACAGTTAAACTACTCCTCAAAGGCTGATCACACTCAGTCTTTAGGAGTGGGGGGCTCGTGATATGGCTAAAACTAGGGTTAAATCGGAACCGTCCAGATTGGGCACGAATCTTGAAGTTCAGGGGTAAAACGGTAATTTCGCATATAGATGGGCCCGAAGCGGGCACTGGATCTCCCCTTTACAGATCCAATAACCCGTGAACGGATCCGCTCCAGCTGGGTACGGGTCCCGACCCAAGACAAACCCAGACCAGCAAGAAGAAATCAAGGTCTCTGATTTGACTAAATCAACGGGCCTGATTCGTCAACTGGCCTGATTCGCGGTTATCCTCTCACCGGAAATCAGGGATCAGTTTCCTAAACTAATTATAAGGATTTTACTCCTAACGGTATCACAGGAAATCAGGTCCCTAATCAAATTCCCATGGCGACTATAAATACCTCCGACCTACCACTGTTACAAGGTATTCACTCTTTTTCCAATTAAAGCTCTTTCTTAATCATATCACTGGTTACTGACAAGAGCATCGGAGGGTGCGTCGCCGGGATCAACCCCGGTGTATCGCACTTCCTTGCAGGTGAACGGCGGGAGTCAGCAGCCCAATTCCGACGAACAGGCTTGGATTCGCTATTCAGATTTTTTCACGAACCCACAAATTCTATCTGTTGGCCCCCACACCAAATTTAGCGGCAACAATATCGATGATTAGTAACAGAGTAATGCTACATCCACTGCCAATTTCACTACCATTTTGTTCACTATCTTAGGTGGCACACTCCAATAGGTGGAGAAAGATAGAGTAGGTGGAAGAACCCTCCAATAGAAATATGCCACCTAAGGTAGTGAACAAAATGGTAGTAAAATTGGTACTGGATGAAGCATTACTCTTAGTAACAAGCTTTGTTTGATATGTGTTGGTAATAACTGTTACAAAATTTGTTTACAATAAAACCAAAATTTGATCTTTGAGGCACAAAATTAAAAAGTGAGGACACGAGGAAGAAAAACCAATAAAATTTTAAAAAAAAAGGAAATTACAAAACCAAACCAGTTATGCAGAAATGGCTTGTGTACCACACAATGTCCTTAAAACAGGTTTCGTCTTTACCGGGTGCTGAAATTTGCGCAGGCATCTGTCTCCCAGGATGCAACGACAGCAGAGTTGACGTAGACACCACGTCACGCTCTCGAATTTTTTTTCCCCGATCTGTAACGGTTGAATTAAATGCAGAAATGGTTTTGTTCGCCGTTACAGTACTGTATTCAAACCTGCACCGGCTATAACGGCAGGTAGAGGTTTGAATACAGTACTGTAACGGCGAACAAAACCATTTCTGCATTTAATTCAGCCGTTACAGATCGGGGAAAAAAAATTGTAGCAAAAAGTTGGTCCGGCATTCGTGCCCGCAGGACGTGCGGGCGCACACAATTCGCATGTGATCCGGCCCGAGATCTGCACCCCTACGCACACGAGAGAGAGCCTCTTAGCTTGCTATCTTACAATGCCAAGAAAGATTTATTATATATCATCTTCTGTTTCCTTTATTTTTTCCGATGTGGAACTAAAATTCCTAAACTTATTTTCAGAGATGAAAATGTCTCACTTTGGAAGACAAATTCTCATTCACCCGATGACCGTTTTGAGCAAATAAATATATGATTTTGATCTACTCACGAAGGAGGACACATCAAGATCTCTCTCTATTTCACAGAGCATCTTATTCAAAAATTTGCTCAAAAACTGATTCGTAAATGGTATATAAAATATCCATTTTCTAACAATAACTCCTTTTCTCAATTCAGAAAGTAACAACTTGTTGCAATTTTGGTACATCAAGTTTGATACGTTCACTCCTGCAGTAGAAGGAGAACTTCCAGTTACAAGGGTCATTAGCCATATGTAACTACAACATATATATATTGGCTTGTGCAGTTGGCGATGATGTTATTCTGAATGAGAGCAGTACTGTCATCGATTTTGTGGATGACGGGAATAGTGTAAGATATATTAATTATATTCTTATATCAGCCTGCGCAAATTCAAGATTAATAGTTGTCCATTTTGTGCAATTATATGGTATTCATATTAAGCTTCGGTTCATTATTAACTTTTTGGTGACTAGGTCACGGTAACACTTTGAGAATGGGCAGCATTATTATGAAGGTGATCTGGTAATTTTTTCAGTTGTTACAATTTCCCGAAATGTTTGTAGTGAGTTATTATTTACTTTCTTTTGAGTGTTCAGGTACGGAAACGTCATATTCTGGCTGTATACACTGGTATTGCAGATTTTGTGCCTGCCCATATTGAAAGTGTTGGGTAAGATCAAATTTTGTTAATATAATTGGTTCATTGTATATTTAATTGTATTTATAGAAATGTCTAATCCAATACTATATTTAGTACCTTGGAAGCATGGAGACTACTATATTTAGTATTTAGAGCATTTGTAGTCGTTCTCTATGTTTCTAAAATTTTAAAAATATAGAAAACGAACGGAATTAATTTTTTTATAAGATACTTTTTGAAAATATTTGCAGAAAGAAGACAGTTGGCCAAGTATTTGTGCTCATGGACTCAACAACTAAACTCATTGTTCCCAATGACGAGTTTAGTTGTTTTATCATCGTCATTGGAAAACAGCGTGTTAAGTGCTAATTTTTGTTTAAAATTTTCAAAGAAGACTCGCTGTTTCCAACGATGAGGACATTTATACTAGACTTGCTGTTGAGGAACAACGAGTTTAGTTCAAAATTTTCAAAGAAGACCCATTGTTCCCAACGACGAGGATATTTACACTAGACTCGCTGTTTGGAATAGCGAGTTTAGTTCAAAAAAAAAAAATTCTATGGAGTTTTTTTCGAAAATTCACTAAGTCCAACAGAGTGTTTCACTCTCTGTAAAATTCCCTACATTCTTGTCGTTCTCAATAGCGAGTCTAGTGTAAATATCCTCGCCGTTGGGAATAACGAGTCTTCTTTGAAAATTTTGAACTAAACTCACTGTTCCCAACAGCGAGTCTAGTATATATGCCCTCGCTATTGGGAATAGCGAGTCTTCTTTGAAAATTTTCAACTAAAATCAACACTAATCACGCTGTTTTCCAATAGCGATGATGAAACAACTAAACTCGCCGTTGCGAACGACAAGTTTAGTTGTTGAGTCCGTGAGCGCAAATACTTGGGCAACTGTCCCTTTTCTGCAAATATTTTCAAAAAGTGTCTTATACAAAAAATTAATTCGAATGAACCACAGTAGTCGTTTCCTGCAGGGGCGGATCCAGGATTGAAAAGTGAAGGGGGCTGGAAAAAAAATTCGCACAAGGCAACATACAAAATATATATAAAGTTGTTATAGATACTAGAGAAGTAAAGTTGTTATAGATACTAGATAGAATAGAGTTGAGCTTGGGCTCAAAAAAATAAATAGAAGGCTCAAATATATATGTGGTGGGCTTTAAAATATATTTGGGGTGGGCTTTAAAAAATATTTTGGGGGGCTGAAGCATATATTCGACACTAATATACCAAAAAAAAAATTTACAAACAAATGCCAAATGTTGGGGGGCTGAAGCATACCCCAGGCCCCCTGGATCCGCCCATGGTTTCCTGTATTTTACCAATTTTGAAAAAATTGGAACAGTAGCCTTATATATTTGAGAGACGATATAGAAATATCCCAAATATAGGAATCGGAAGATTATCTTGCGTCCGTTCTAAAAAAAATTCTCGGACACAAGATGATCTTGCATATAATTTTTTTTTAAAAAAAAGGCCAAACGCAAGATGATCTTGCGTCCGATCAATTTTTCCTTTTAAAAATGTGTCAGACGCAAAATCATTTTGTGTATGACAAAAAAAAAATTCGCTGAAGAAATCGGACGCAAGGTGATCTTGCGTCCGAGCGAAATAAAAATAAGTAAATAAATAAGGACGGACGCAACACCATATTAGCATACCTTATATATGCATACATTATTAGCAAAGACATGCTTCGTTGGACCCAATCAACGTACCTACCTAGTAAGTTTTTTTTTAATGAGAAAAAGGTGACCACGTTACGCTTCATTAATTAAATATTAACGAAATAAGTATTACAAAAGCATACATCCATGTTCCTAAATCGGAACACCGAAAAACAATTACATAGCCCACTCTACAATAAAAACTAGTCCCTCCCCTAGCCACTCCTGTAGACGAAAGCATCTGCATATGTTCTCCCACCCATCAAAACCAGATGAAATTCGAATTTCAACCAATTAAATATTCGAATTCTATTCCACCCCATAGACTCACCCTACCTTCTCCCGAACGTCCGCCTTGGCCACAACCACAATCGCTATCTAAAGGCGGCATGCTTCCATCACACCCGACGAGTCCACCCATCTATCCCCACGCGATGCCATCTTCCGATTGCGTCAAATCCAGCCCTCAACAGTAGTCATTGTTCTCGACCGACACGTCAACGCTCTCGACGAACTTCCCTCCGACGTTCACTTCCGCCTTGGCAGCTCATCTTTGGGGATCCCCCTCTTAGCCCATCGCTTCTCCCACACGATTAGAATTTCAAACAATCTAATTAGAAATTCACAAGACAAATCAGCGATCCTCTCTCCACCATCCACATAAGTTTTGAATTTCAACAATCTAAATTGAAATTCTAAACGGCTCTAAATCTCCTCTCCTAAATATATTTTGACTTTCAAAAGTCTATGTTGAAATTCAAAATACAAATTAGCCTCTGCTTCCACACCTATTCAAAATTTAAAAATAATATTATGAATTTCAAACACTCTAAATTGAAATTCAATATTCAAATTAACCTCCTCCTCTGTCTCTATATGAAATTCGAAACACTACTTTGAATTTCAAAATAGAACCAAATCTCCCCCTCCTTATGTGTGTTGAATTTCACATTCTAAATTTGAAATTCAAAAATCAATCAAATCTTTCCCAAATCTAATTTTGAATTTCAAACCTCTAATTTGAAATTCAAAAATCAAATTTCATACATAACTAATTCAGTACCTAGTAAGTTCATACATAACTAATTCAGTCCGAGAGGGGTTCGATGTTCATCCGTAGGGTAAGTGGATGGCAGTGCAAAAAAGATTTATCTCTTCTCCAATGCCATCATTAATTTTCTCAAGCAAACTTGAATAGAGTAACATGCTAAGAGTAAATTATCATTTTCTCTGCCAACCCTACAAATAACTGTTTAATTTATATTGATCAACGTTTTATATATCTCTTCTCTTATATTGTTACCTTGCATGAGAAATTCTAACCTCCATTGAATCTCAATTTCTGAACATTATTACCCTTATTGTTCTTGCAGATTGGTTGGTTATATGGGTCGGTTACTACAGACCCTTCAGTTTTTTCCTCATATCCACAACTAATGACATGGATTGCTTCTCTGACGAGTGTTGATGGGTTAGCAGAGTCAGGCACTCCACCATTCTCCATTAGAGTTGATTCAAAAAATACCGAAGACATACCAAAGGTTTTCTCGAAGCTCGTTTGGGAGGGTTTATTTCGGAATTGGGAGAAAGAATTGAAAGAGAAAAGTGAAAAGAAATAGCGAAACAGCGAGCAAATTCTTAAAAACTTTTCAATCGACACTCGCTATCTCAGTTAGCAGATGTGGTATAAACACACTCGCTATCTGGCATAGCGAGTCTAAAATTGGCATTTTTCTTCAAGTTTTTCTCCAAGTGGTGGAGAAACACCTTAACATACACTCGCTATCTCACCAAACTCGCTATATGAGATAGCGAGTCTAAACTTAGAAAATTTCTTCAATTTTAATACCTCAACATACACTCGCTATCTTAGACAGCGAAGTTATTTTTACCAAACTCGCTATCGTCATTTTGGTAAATACTTTCGAAAGTGGGTTAGTTTGGTAAGTACTTTAAAAAATTGGGTCATTTTGGTAAAAAGTTCCTTAGGTTGGTTGTTTGTTTCACGTGCATGTGCTCTTTGGGTACACTTGTATGTCTATGGCATTGGTATAAATACCCGAAACTCGGATCCAATTCGGATCCGATTCGAACCCGGCATTGGACCGGAACCGACCCAGCCTATACGAGTTCGGATCCAGGTCTTAAAATGGGACATGTTGTACTTTTGGATCCGGGTTCAGGTTCGCTCAAAAGAGACCCGACCTGAATCCGGACCCATTAAAAAAAACCCCAAAAATCAGCATAAAATAAGTATTATATCCTCATCCCTCTCCTCCTTCATCCTCAATTCTAAATCTCCCTCTTCCAAACTCAAAACTCGTGTATTTTTCTTCGCTCATCTAGTCTAAATCATCCACTTGTCGCCTCCGCTCGCTGCTCACACTCCCGCTCCTACCCGAACGGACAGTAATATTTAGTAAGATCCGGACCCGTGTCCTCACGGGTCCGGGTCCGGGTCCAATTTTTGGACCCGTAGGGGACCAGATCTGGGTCCGCGTAGTGAAGGACCCGACCCGACCCGACCCGATACCAATGCTATATGTCTACCCAGGAGAGTAACCAATTTCAATTTTTTTTTCCTTTATTTAATTTTTAAGTGCAGTTTTTGTCAGATACATTTACACTGGTTATGTTGGGTACAAGCACCGCTGACTGTCATTCTGCACAGGTCGTGGTGTTATTTCAAAAAAATCTGATTACATTCTAGAACAAAAAATGAGAATTTTTGCCGTACCGACCCACTTTTTAAAAATACTGAGCGATCTAACTCACTATCAAAAATATTGAGCGATCTGACACAGTTTTCGACACATCAGCATAAACCGTTATTGAAAATAATAGCATAAGTTGTTTATATGTCGTTGTTTCCAATAACGGCATCTGTTTAAAAAAAATTTGTGTACCGCTATTTGGAGTAACGACATCAGTTATCTTATTCTCAATCGTGTGCTCCTGACTTGGAAAAAATAGCAAGTTTGAAAAAAGCCTATAGATGATGTAGCTATTTTCAACAACGACATTCGCATGACAAATGCCGTTGTTAGGGATAATGACATCAATTATAGAATTTTTTACATATAAATAGTGGCCCCCTCTTCTCCTTCCCCTTTCTCCATCCCTTTTCACAGTCCAATACACACCCAAAGAAGCCAACGCCATACTTCCCTAACTATATATATCGACCGGCTCTATGTATGTCGATAATCAAGGAAAGGTACATTAAATGAATTACATCACCGGAAGAATTCGAAAAGTGAAAGGGGAAACAGATTTAAAGTGAAAGAGGAAGGAGAAGAGGGGAGCACTATTTATATGCAAAAATCCTATAACTGATGTCGTTATCCCTAACAACGGCAACTATCATGCGAATTCCGTTGTTGGAAATAGCGGCATTATCTATAGGTTTTTTCATATTTGCAAAATTTTTTTCAAGTCAGACAGCACACGATTGAGAATAAGATAACTGATGTCGTTATTCCAAATAGCGGCACGCAATTATTTTTTAAACAGATGCCACTAGTGGAAACAATAGCATATAAATAACTTATGTCGTTATTTTCAATAACGGTTTATGTTGACGTGTCCAAAACTGAATTAGATTGCTAAATATTTTCGAAAGTGGGTCAGAACGCTTAATATTTTTAAAAAGTGGGTCAGTACGAACAAAAATTTCACAAAATGAATACATCTACGACTTTCACATTTAAATTTGTAAGTATAATCTATGCCATCAGACAAGACAACATGTTTCGTCTAATTTATTTATTTATTTATTTATTTTATTTTAATTGATCGGATGTTCCGTAGAAGAAGATGAAGAAAAAAACAAAAAAAAACAAAAAAAATGCTCGGACGAGACATGTTGTCTCGTCTCAAGCAAAAGTGCTCGTCTCAAGAAAAAGTGCTTGGGACAGGACATGTCCCATCCAGCATTTCAGGGGGAATTAGGGTTAGGTTAGTGGATTTAATTAGGTTTAGGGTTAGTTTAATTAGGTTTTAGGTAATATTATATTATTTAATTTATTTAATTAATATATTTTAATAGTTAATCACTAATTAATTAATTCAAAAAAAAAAAAAAATTCAACGGACGAAACATCATGTCTCGTCTATCTCAAATTTTAGCAAAAATATAGCAAACAACCACTGCAGACAGTTCCTCTATTTTCTATTACTGCAGCTGCCATTTTTTTAAAAATAAGAAACACCATTGTGGATGCTCTAACAGCCTATATTATTTTTCTGAAAAAGTCACATACCGGATACCCATACTGCAGTGTCATACATGCACTTGTAGCCGTTTCGCTTTGAGTAAGAGCATTGTAGTCGTTGGCTATATACTCAGTTTTTAGAAAAAAATTGAAAAAATGACGCTGCAGCCGTTTGCTATATACCGAAAATTTAGGTATTGGGTAAACAGTCGTCTGCTATATTTGGAAGACGAAATGAATTTTTGGAAACAATAGCCGATGAAAGATGATCCGTTCAAAGATCATCTGTCGTCCGATCGATTTAAACAAAAAAAACATCATCCAATGGTAAAAGCTTACACGTCCCACAAATTAAAACAAAAAATAATTCATCGAATGGTAAATGATTACGCATCCCACAAATAAAAATAAAAATAAAAAAATGATTACGCATCCCATAAAACCTCGGACGGTAAATGATTACCCGTCCCACAAAATAAAACCAAAAAAAATTTCTCGGACGGTAAATGATTATGCGTCCCACAAAATAAAAAAAATAAAAAAAAAATCCACGGATGGAAATTTTTTTTCCGTCCGTTCGTTTTTTTTAAATTTTTTTTAAGAGACGAGAAATCATACATTGGCTGTTCAATTTCTAATTTTTTTTTTGGGACGAGACATTATCTTTCGTCTGTCAATTTAAAATTTTGGTTCTAACGATTGTAGCTCAAACCCAAAATTTACTTTTCTATATGCCAAATACCCATAATTTAGCTTAAAATGACTACAGATGCTCTAACATACCTATAAAGTGTATGTTACTCATGATACAGTAACACCTGCTATAACATCTAAGAGCATCTGTAGTTGTTGGGGGATAAAATGTGCATATATGCATAAATGGAAACAACAATCGATGTTTTCCTGCAGTCGTCAAAAGCTATTTTTTAGCTTTTTATAATAAAATAATAAGCGACGGCACTTCATGTGCCGTCGGAGAAAAAAAAAAAATTTAATTGGAGCGATGGCACTCAAAGTGCCATCGGAGGAATAAAAATTCGTCCTCGAAGAGCAAATAAAAAATTACAAAAAAATTATAAAAAATTACAAAAATATTTCAGAAATTATGAAAAAATTATAAAAAATTACAAAAACATTCCAGAAATTGCAAAAAAATTACAAAATTGCAAAAACATTTCAAAATTGCAAAAAAATATATAAAATTGCAAAAATCTCCGGACGGCACATGAAGTGCCGTCCGAGGGATTAATTCTTTTTGGTGGGTTTTTTAATTGAAAATTTATTTTTTTTTTCAAGCGACCGACGAAAAAAAAATTAATTTTTTTTGTGGGACGGCACTTGAAGTGTCGTCTCTCATATATGAATAAATCTCAAAACTTCTCTCATTTATAGTAATCGACTGTAGCGAAATATGCATAATATGCATATTTGGCTAACGAGTGCAGCGCCGTTTTGAGCCAAATATGTATATTATGTATATTTAGAAAACGACTACAGATGCTCTAATGCGTTGATATTAATTTATGAAGGTACGACACTACAAAATAAGAACTTTTTTCCGTACTGACCCACATTTTAACAACATTGACGAAACTAACAACTTTCAAAAATATTTACCCAGCTGATCTAGTTTTGAATACATTAGCATTAAATATTATTTACAATAATGACATCTATTATTTTGATGTCGTTGTTACGAATAGCGGCACCTGTAGAATTTTTTTTCCATTGCCGCTATTGGAAGTAACGACATCAGTTAATCTCGCATTAACTTATAAGCTCCCTGACATGAAGAAAATTGTAAGAAAAAAAAATCTTATAATTGATGTCGCTATTCTCAATAACGACATAATTAGCCTGACGCTGCTATTGGCAATAACGACATCGGTATAATCCACAATCTGTACACCAAATTTTGTGCAGGTGCATTAACTTCAAGCCCGATTTCGACCTTGATGCAGCCAGTATCTTTCAAAACTCAAAACATGAAAGTTGTAGATCTTTTCTTAATCGGAGTTTGGATGATAGATATATGCCCTGATTACGTAGCGATGTCGAAACTGTCCAGAATCAGTTACAATTTCGACATCGCTTCGTAATCTAGAAATAACTCTATCACCCGAACTCCGATTGGGATGATTCAAAATATCATTAAACACCAAGAAAAAGCTCTATTGCCACTATTGGAAATAGCGACATAAATTAAAAGCGGTTTTCACTTACAATTTTTTCTTCAAGTCAGAGAACTTCTAAGTGAATGCGAGATATACTAAAGTCGCGCGTTATTCCTAATAGCAGCAACGAATTTATTTTTACAGGTGCTGCTATTGGAAACAACGAATCCAAATAACGGATGTCATTATTGTCAATAACATTTTATGCTGATGCGTTCAAAACTGGACCAGTTGAGTAAATATTTTGAAAGTGGGTCAGTTTGGTCAATATTTACAAAAAGTTGGTTAGTACCGAAAATTTCCACAAAATAATTGGCCTATCCCGGCAAATTTTTTTCTGCGTTTCCATGAAATGCTGGGATATGTCCCTGCAAAAGTCGAATGAGTCTATCCTAGCGTTTTTTAACAACGTTTGAAGGAAGCGCCGGTATAGCTACTAATTATTTTGTAATCATGTGATACAACTAGTATTTGTGGTATTTGTGTGTATGAAGTTTAATTGAATTTCAGATTCGGTGTGTTCTTCTCAATATATATCAGTTGCAATTTGTTTCAAATTTTGCGTGTTTCAGATTCAATTTGATTTAGTTTGTATATGATATTAACTCTCTATCACTAGTAGAGTATTATTTTTTTTAAAAATAAATGTTTTAAAAAATAATAATAATATATTCCGGCTTTATCGGGATAGGTAACTTTTTCATTTATTTTATTAACAATTCTATCTCGGTGTTTTTTATTGAAAACACCCGGATAGATACCTCTATAGCTGCGTTGATAAAAAAATGTCGGTGTAGACCTATTATCTATCCCAACGGTAGATATACCGGCGTTTTTGCAGCGTTTTCGGAGACGCCTCTTCGCTCTATCCCGGTGTTAAAAAATACTGGAATAGGTAAAAAATAACGCTGAGATAGACGTTGTGTTTTGTAGTGCAAGTGTTTCTAGGCCACAAGCAATATTTTGTTTCTTCTTATGTAAGGGCTGAAGAAATGCATTGGTATGCATTTCACGCGGAGCCAGCTAGTGGTACTGATGTTCCGAATGGTAGGTATTACTCCCTCCGTTTCAATTTAAGTGATATTTAGGGTTTTTTTCTTGTTTCACTTTAAGTGATCTTATCCATTTTTTTCCCATTTTTTTTTCAAGAAAATCCTTATTTATGTTGAAATTTTGTCTTAATTACTCTTCTTGATCCTATCAAATATTCTTAGAAAATTGTAGTTTCAACTTTCTAGATTTTATTTTCTCCAAAAATTTAATGTCAACTGTATTGGAAGAAGAATTAGTAATTCTATTTTCTCTTGAAAACATAATTTGTATTGAGAAAACATTAACTACAATTTCTTGAAATCAGAATCTGTATTGGAAAAAGAATTAGTAATTAAATCATGGAGACTTATTAATAAGGGTGTGGAGGGAAACAAATGTTTATCTTACCATTCCTTAATCTGTGTGCAAAACTCCTGAATATCACTTAAAGTGAAACGGAGGGAGTATATATTAACGGCTACTGTACTTCTAGGATATGCATTTCTCCTTGATCTTAACAACATTAATCTTGATAGACCTAATGTCGACAATATTCATCATAGAGAGTATTCCATGCGCCCAAGAATTTGTGGTTACACTTTAGGTAGCCCTGCCATCAAATTGGCAGACTATAAATATATGACATTTACATGGTTAAACTTAGAAACCTTTGGAGTTGAGCCCTCATAACTTTGCCAGTGGCGGTACTTATTTGTAGGTAATATTCTATTCCGGGTCATGGTTTTTCTTGGCTATATGGTTTATCTAGAGAGATCGAGCTTTATGAAATAGTGAGGATAGTATTGGTGTTTGAATGTCATCCCGTCTTTAAGAATGGCGGCAACGAGGATTGAACCTCCCTCTAGGACAGTATGGGCGATATCCAGTTGAGTTCGATGATGACATAAATCTGTAAGCTACATACATTATGGAGCCAGTCCGTATGCGATTACTGCATTATTACAACAAGCCCGCCAGGTGTGTAGACTTGTGTCTTAAGTAGTTTGAGTTCTAATGATGACATAAATCTACTACCTACATGCATTATGGTGCCAATCCATGTGTGATTATTGTCACCATAAGCCCTTCCCATATTACTTACTATCATACTAACAAAGTTCGTCAATAATTCGTGAATTTGGTGAATTATTCGCAAAGAGTTAAACTACTGAATCAATTCGTGATTTAATCGTCCATTACAGTTTTTCGATGTATCGTCCATTACAGTTTAAATCACGCACTTTACGAATCATTCACGAAAGCATGAATTATTTACAAATAATTTACGAATTAAATGAATTAATCGCTAAGTTTATTACTGTTTTTCATATTCATGGATTTAAATATATATTTAGTTAGGTGATGGGTACTCATATACATTAAATTTTGTATTTCCTTCTTTCCGATATTTTGCCGAGTTTTTTCTCGAATTTACCGGATTTTTTCCTAATTCGGAATATTAAATCTTGCCGAATTATTTCCGAATCTTGAATTTGTGACCATGCTTACTATAGGATCACTACAACACATGTGTGATTTACCGGCGTATATTCCCCGGCGTTTTACCATTCGCGCCGGGGTAGGGAGTGACCAGGAATGGGGCGTCAGATTGGATGGTTATACACCGGTGGCCCCTATAAAATGTCGGGGAAGCATGATATTCACCGGCGTTTTCTTTAGAAACGCCGGTGAATGGTATTATTCACCGGCGTTTTAATAACACACGTTGGGGAATATATAAATACATTCACCGGCGTTTGTAATTTCAAACGCCGGTGAATTAACTGAGATAAATCCCCGCGAACCCTAACATTTCGCTCGCTAATTTTCCAAACCCAATTTAGCTGCCTTCGTTTTCCCTCCTCCCTCTCTCTATTTCGCGCGCTTCGCCTCCGTCCCTTCGTCATCTTCGACAGCCCAATTCGATTTCCCTCCTCCCTCTCTCTATTTCGCGGTGAATTTGCGATCGAAAACCACCGCTCGTCGCCCCGCTCTCTCTCTATCTCCTACGCCACCGCTCATTGCCCCCCTCTCTCTTCGGTAATTTCTCTTGATTTCTCTCCTTTTCACTGTCAAAGATGCTGAATTCATGCATCTGATTGTCATCTTAGCATGATTTTTTTACCAAAATGGGTTAACTGTCAACTAAGGATGCTAGCCGTATACCAAAATCCTCCAAATCTGTACAAGAATTGGGCGGAACAAACCTTGTGCAGGTTTCTTTTGAAGCCACAAACATCAATGGTTTAGTTGGGATGAAGAATTAATAGAGAAACATATATGCTTAGATACTAGAAATTTTCATTTTCTTTTACTGTTAAAGAAGCTGATTTCATGCATCTGATTGCCATCTTAGCATAATTTTTTTACCAAAATGGGTTAACTGTCAACTAAGGATGCTAGCTGTATACCAAAATCCTCCAAATCTGTACAAGAATTGGGCGGAACAAACCTTGTGCAGGTTTTTTTGGAGCCACAAACATCATGATTTAGTTGGGATGAAGAATTAATAGAGAAACATATATGCTTAGATACTGGAAATTTTCATTTTCTTTTACTGTTAATGAAGCTGAATTTGTGCATCTGATTGCCATCTTAGCATGATTTTTTTACCAAAATGGGTTCACTGTCAACTAAGGATGTTGTATGTATACCAAAATCCTCCAAATCTGTACAAGAATTGGGCGGAACAAACCTTGTGCAGGATTATTTTGGAGCCACAAACATCAATAGTTTAGTTGGGATGAAGAATTAATAGACAAACATATATGCTTAGATTCTGGAAATTTTTATTTTCTTTTACTGTTAAAGAAGCTGAATTCGTACATCTGATTGCCTTCTTAGCATGATTTTTTTACCAAAATGGGTTGACTGTCATCTAAGTATGCTAGCTGTATACCAAAATCCACTAAATCTGTACAAGAATTGGGCTGAACAAACCTTGTGCAGGTTTCTTTTGGAGCCACAAACATCAATGATTTAGTTGGGATGAAGAATTAATAGAGAAACATATATTCTTAGATACTGGAAATTTTCATTTTCTTTTACTGTTAAAGAAGCTGAATTCATGCATCTGATTGCCTTCTTAGCATGATTTTTTTACCAAAATGGGTTCACTGTCAACTAAGAATGTTGAATGTATACCAAAATCCTCCAAATCTGTACAAGAATTGGGCTGAACAAATCTTGTGCAGGTTTATTTTGGAGCCACAAACATCAATGGTTTAGTTGGGAAAAAGAATTAATAGAGAAACATATATGCTTAGATCCAGGAAATTTTCATTTCCCTTTACTGTTAAAGAAGCTGAATTCATGCATCTGATTGCCTTCTTAGCATGATATTTTTACCAAAATGGGTTCACTGTCAACTAAGAATGCTGTATGTATACCAAAATTCTCCAAATCTGTACAAGAATTGGGCTGAACAAACCTTGTGCAGGTTTCTTTTAGAGCCACAAACATCAATGGTTTAGTTGGGATGAAGAATTAATAGAGAAACATATATGCTTAGATACTGGAAATTTTCATTTTCTTTTACTGTTAAAGAAGCTGAATTCATGCATCTGATTGCCTTCTTAGCATGATTTTTTTACCAAAATGGGTTCACTGTCAACTAAGGATGCTGTATGTATACCAAAATCCTCCAAATCTGTATAAGAATTGGGCTGAACAAACCTTGTGCAGGTTTCTTTTGGAGCCACAAACATCAATGGTTTAGTTGGGATGAAGAATTAATAGAGAAACATATATGCTTAGATACTGGAAATTTTTATTTTCTTTTACTGTTAAAGAAGCTGAATTCATGCATCTGATTGCCATCTTAGCAGGATTTTTTTACCAAAATGGGTTCACTGTCAACTAAGGATGCTGTATGTATACCAAAATTCTCCAAATCTATACAAGAATTGGGCTGAACAAACCTTGTGCAGGTTTCTTTTGGAGCCACAAACATCAATGGTTTAGTTGGGATGAAGAATTAATAGAGAAACATATATGCTTAGATACTGGAAATTTTCATTTTCTTTTACTGTTAAAGAAACTGAATTCATGCATCTGATTGTCATCTTAGCATGATTTTTTTACCAAAATGTCAACTAAGGATGCTGTATGTATACCACAATCTTCCAAATCTGTACAAAAATTGGGCTGAACAAACCTTGTGCAGGTTTCTATTGGAGCCACAAACATCAATGATTTAGTTGGGATGAAGAATTAATAGAGAAACATATATTCTTAGATACTGGAAATTTTCATTTTCTTTTACTGTTAAAGAAGCTGAATTCATGCATCTGATTGCCTTCTTAGCATGATTTTTTTACCAAAATGGGTTCACTGTCAACTAAGGATGCTGTATGTATACCAAAATCCTTCAAATCTGTACAAGAATTGGGCGGAACAAACCTTGTGCAGGTTTCTTTTGGAGCCACAAACATCAATGGTTTTACTGTTAAATTTTCATTGTCAACTAAGATACTAGAAATTTTCATTTTCTTTTACTGTTAAAGAAGTTGATTTCATGCATCTGATTGCCATCTTAGCATAATTTTTTTACCAAAATGGGTTCACTGTCAACTAAGGATGCTAGCTGTATACCAAAATCCTCTAAATCTGTACAAGAATTGGGCGGAACAAACCTTGTGCAGGTTTCTTTTGGAGCCACAAACATCATAATTTAGTTGGGATGAAGAATTAATAGAGAAACATATATGCTTAGATACTGGAAATTTTCATTTTCTTTTACTGTTAATGAAGCTGAATTTGTGCATCTGATTGCCATCTTAGCATGATTGTTTTACCAAAATGGGTTCACTGTCAACTAAGGATGTTGTATGTATACCAAAATCCTCCAAATCTGTACAAGAATTGGGCGGAACAAACCTTGTGCAGGTTTATTTTTGAGCCACAAACATCAATAGTTTAGTTGGGATGAAGAATTAATAGACAAACATATATCCTTAGATTCTGGAAATTTTTATTTTCTTTTATTGTTAAAGAAGCTGAATTCGTGCATCTGATTGCCTTCTTAGCATGATTTTTTTACCAAAATGGGTTGACTGTCATCTAAGTATGCTAGCTGTATACCAAAATCCTCCAAATCTGTACAAGAATTGGGCTGAACAAATCTTGTGCAGGTTTCTTTTGGAGCCACAAACATCAATGATTTAGTTGGGATGAAGAATTAATAGAGAAACATATATTCTTAGATACTGGAAATTTTCATTTCCTTTTACTGTTAAAGAAGCTGAATTCATGCATCTGATTGCCTTCTTAGCATGATTTTTTTACCAAAATGGGTTCACTGTCAACTAAGAATGTTGTATGTATACCAAAATCCTCCAAATCTGTACAAGAATTGGGCTGAACAAATCTTGTGCAGGTTTATTTTGGAGCCACAAACATCAATGGTTTAGTTGGGAAAAAGAATTAATAGAGAAACATATATGCTTAGATCCAGGAAATTTTCATTTCCCTTTACTGTTAAAGAAGCTGAATTCATGCATCTGATTGCCTTCTTAGCATGATATTTTTACCAAAATGGGTTCACTGTCAACTAAGAATGCTGTATGTATACCAAAATTCTCCAAATCTGTACAAGAATTGGGCTAAACAAACCTTGTGCAGGTTTCTTTTGGAGCC
This sequence comes from Hemerocallis citrina, assembly GCA_017893485.1. Classification (NCBI taxonomy): domain Eukaryota; kingdom Viridiplantae; phylum Streptophyta; class Magnoliopsida; order Asparagales; family Asphodelaceae; genus Hemerocallis; species Hemerocallis citrina. The sequence continues at coordinate 56,036 of JACEHZ010000060.1, read as the reverse complement.
ACAAACATCAATGGTTTAGTTGGGATGAAGAATTAATAGAGAAACATATATGCTTAGATACTGGAAATTTTCATTTTCTTTTACTGTTAAAGAAGCTGAATTCATGCATCTGATTGCCTTCTTAGCATGATTTTTTTACCAAAATGGGTTCACTGTCAACTAAGGATGCTGTATGTATACCAAAATCCGCCAAATCTGTACAAGAATTGGGCTGAACAAACCTTGTGCAGGTTTCTTTTGGAGCCACAAACATCAATGGTTTAGTTGGGATGAAGAATTAATAGAGAAACATATATGCTTAGATACTGGAAATTTTTATTTTCTTTTACTGTTAAAGAAGCTGAATTCATGCATCTGATTGCCATCTTAGCAGGATTTTTTTACCAAAATGGGTTCACTGTCAACTAAGGATGCTGTATGTATACCAAAATTCTCCAAATCTATACAAGAATTGGGCTGAACAAACCTTGTGCAGGTTTCTTTTGGAGCCACAAACATCAATGGTTTAGTTGGGATGAAGAATTAATAGAGAAACATATATGCTTAGATACTGGAAATTTTTATTTTCTTTTACTGTTAAAGAAACTGAATTCATGCATCTGATTGTCATCTTAGCATGATTTTTTTACCAAAATGTCAACTAAGGATGCTGTATGTATACCAAAATCTTCCAAATCTGTACAAAAATTGGATTGAACAAACCTTGTGCAGGTTTCTTTTGGAGCCACAAACATCATGATTTAGTTGGGATGAAGAATTAATAGAGAAACATATATGCTTAGATGCTGGAAATTTTTATTTTCTTTTACTGTTAAAGATGCTGAATTCATGCATCTGATTGTCATCTTAGCATGATTTTTTTACCAAAATGGGTTAACTGTCAACTAAGGATGCTAGCTGTATACCAAAATCCTTCAAATCTGTACAAGAATTGGGCGGAACAAACCTTGTGCAGGTTTCTTTTGGAGCCACAAACATCAATGGTTTTGTTGGGATGAAGAATTAATAGAGAAACATATATGCTTAGATACTGGAAATTTTCATTTTCTTTTACTGTTAAAGAAGCTGAATTCATGCATCTGATTGCCATCTTAGCATGATTTTTTTACGAAAATGGGTTAACTGTCAACTAAGAATGTTGTATGTATACCAAAATCCTCCAAATCTGTACAAGAATTGGGCTGAACAAACATTGTGCAGGTTTCTTTTGGAGCCACAAACATCATGATTTAGTTGGGATGATGAATTAATAGAGAAACATATATGCTTAGATACTGGAAATTTTCATTTTCTTTTACTGTTAAAGAAACTGAATTCATGCATCTGATTGCCATCTTAGCATGATTTTTTTACCAAAATGGGTTGACTGTCATCTAAGTATGCTAGCTGTATACCAAAATCCTCCAAATCTGTACAAGAATTGGGCTGAACAAACCTTGTGCTGGTTTCTTTTGTTGCCACAAACATCAATGGTTTAGTTGGGATGAAGAATTAATAGACAAACATATATGCTTAGATACTGGAAATTTTCATTTTCTTTTACTGTTAAAGAAGCTGAATTTGTGCATCTGAAGATTTAAGATCCAGGATGGCAAATTTTGATTGGGCTATGATTGGATTGTTTAGTGGCTGTCGTCTATGTTCTTAATTGGACTGTGATTAGAAAGAAAGGGCTCGAGTGAAGATCTGGAAACCCATATAGAGACATCTCGTTTATAGTAATTTATTATTATTGTTGTTCTTGTCGCTCTTGTTGTTGTTGCTGATGTCTCTTTGTGTGCGTGTGCTGAAGGGAAAGAAGGGATGAGAAAGAGATGAGGAAAATGCCGCTATGTTAGCCTGGTGTATCCTCATTCTCTACAATTTTCTGTTTCCATTTCTGGCTTCTATATTTGGTTTCCTTCCACGATGACAGTTCCTTAAAACTACACTTGATATAAGCCCCTTCTTATTTTTCTTATTTTTTTTATATTTGGTTTCTTCCACGATGACAGTTTCATGGATTGTCTGAACAATCCATGAAATACATGCTCAGATACTGGATTTTCATTTGTTTTACTGTTTTAGATACTGGATATTCCCAATCAGAGGAGAATATAAATGTTTCAAGTTAGATACTTGATTTTCATTTGTTTTGCTGTTTTAGATATATTCAAAAACAAAATTAAGTACTAGCTTTTTAGCACCGCAACATAATTATTTTACCTCTCTATATATCATTAACAATTCCATTTGCAATTGGCACTTTGATCTTAGAATTTATGAATTGGGTAGATCTTTTTGCAAGTTCAAAAAATATGTATATTCTGTATTGTGGTCTACTGTTGAACTATTTTTTTTTTTTTTTTTTTCATAGAGCAGTCACCCAGATGAAGGAAATTCTTATGATTAGCACTGAAGCTACTCGAGGGGTATGAATCTGTGGTCGGCCTAGTCTAGTTGTTGTTGTTATGTTGTCCTTGTTGTTATGTTCTGAATTGTTGTTTTAAGTAATTGTTGAGATATTTGGAATGTTAATTACTGTATTTGTTAATTATGACACCGTGTTAATTATGTGGTGAATTTGGACGATTAATGGACTATGTGTGAAACTTTATTATCTTTAATTCTTGTGTTTGGTTGTGATTTGCGCATTAATATGCCTGAAATTGGTTGAATCAGTTGCGAATTAGTTTACAGGTTTTTTAAATGAAATTGTAAATTGAAATCGAATGGAAAATTGGAGCAGGAAAAACAAACGGGCATACACCGGCGTTTCATAGAACGCCGGTGCATCTAATTGTTTAGTTGAAAATTTCGTTAGAGAGGCGTTTTCACGCACGCCGGTGTACCCATATATCTATAGCGGCGTTTCATAAAACGCCGGTGAATATCTATATACCGGCGTTTTATAACACGCCGGTGATTGTAATTAGGGAAAGAAGGGCGCTCAGAAACAAGCATACACCGGCGTTCTATGACCGCTGGTACATATTGGACATACACCGGCGTTTCTACAATCACTGGTGAAAGATATATACCGGCGGTATGTGACCGCCGGTGAATGTATATTGGGGGAAAGAACAACACTCAGAAATTCGCATATACCGGCGTTTGTCTGGCCGCCGGTGTATTTTCAAGATATACCGGCGTACAGTAGAAACGTCGGTGAATACACCTATCTTTCCACGACGCTCGATTCGGCGGCATTTGTACCGGCGTTTATAAAAATGCCAGTGAATGTTTCACCGGCGTAAAAAACCACCGGTGTAGGTCTAGAAAAACGCCGGCGAATAGCTTCTGTGTTGTAGTGGATGCTGATCAATATATAGTAAATCCTTTTCCCCTCTATTTAAATTACTTATTGGTAGTGAGGGACAGGGGCGGATCCAGGATTGAAATGTGAGGGGGGCTGGAATTTTTTTTGCACAAGATAACATACAAAATATATATAAAATTGTTATAGATATTAGAGAAGTAAAGTTGTTATAGATACTAGATAGAATAGAGTTGAGCTTGGGCCCAAAAAAATAAATAGAAGGCTCAAATATATATAGGGTGGGCTTTAAAAAATTTTTGGGGGGGCTGAAGCATAAATTCACACTACTATACCAAAAAAAAAAAAAAAATACTACCAAATGTTAAATGTGTGGGGGGGGGGGGGGGAAGCGGGGCTGTAGCATACCCTAGCCCCCCCCCCCCCCCCCCCCCCCCCCCCCGCGCCGGGATCCGCCCCTGGTGAGGGAATTGCTCAAATGGATGTAATAATTTGGTATTTCTGAAACACCCAAGTAATTACAATATGTAACGTTCTCTCTAAATTACACCCAAGTAATTACAATATGTAACGTTCTCTCTAAATTTCTTACGTTCGAAGCTAGTCATTAATGCTGTTAAATTTTTACTCTTTTTTTAAGGAAGAAAATGAGCTTTGGGTTTCCACATGTAATTGCATGAGCCACTTGCCATAACTGCAATTTTGCACATACATGGTGCACCCTTTTATGAGTTCTACTATCCCATCATAGTACTTATACAGTTGTACCAGTTGAGTTATCGCAATCCATGCCAATTCCAATACCTGATGCAAGGGCCAAACTCAAGTATGCACACAGGGCCGGCCCTGAGAAAATTTATTTTTTAAAAAAGTGTTAAAAAGAAATTTGGAGGCGAACTCCCATAATGAGAAAATTTATTTTTTAAACAAGTGTTAAAAAGAAATTTGGATTTTATTTGCTACAATTCTTAAAATATGATATGTATGAAGAAATAAATTGAGATTTAGGAATTTGGAAAAAAATTTCCCATACGAACTTATACCCAACTAAAATAAGCCGACTCAAATATTAATTTTAAAAATAAAAGCTCAAAAAATTAAATTTGGGGCCCCTAAAAAATAGCATGCGCAAAATACATATATATAAATACAAGAGAAAAATTAGGGGGTTGGCCCTGTATGCACAGCAAAACAGTATTCATGTATTAATGTATCAGTAATATATACAGCTTGGGGGGGGGGGGGGGGGGTTTACAGCTTTACATGTTTTGAAAGTTCTTAAGGTCACTTCCGAATTTTGTGTAGGCACTATTAACATACAGGGATAAATTTGGTGTTCTGAGTGATGGTAAAAAGCACAACAACTTGCAACTGTCTTTTACAATACAGTCCACGAGCAAGCCCAATTCAGATATACCATTACTAAATGGCTTGTCTTAATTAAATTTGTTAAGGTTAACAGGGAGATTGAAAAATGATTATTGAATTGATAATAACTAAGTACAATATCTCATATATATAGGAGAAAAGTAAGGATTAAACTCATACATATTTCAATATGGAAATAAACTGAGTAATATAATAACTCACATCGAACACCCCATCTCAAACTCAAGTTGGTTCAAGCAACATGAGTTTGGAATATTGACGATGTTCATGTGGCAGAGACGATGCACGGTGGCGCAAGAACGCCGCATGGAACAACGCTCGATGGCACAGAGACAACGCTCAGTGGCACAAGGATGATCTGACTATTGGATATGGGATTGAAGGATGATCTGACTTTTAGATATGGGATTGATTAAATCCGACTCTTGAAACTGGGATTAAATGATAATTCGACTCTTAGATATGAGATTGATTGGATCCGACTCTTGGATTTGGGATGGATGTTGGGATGGCCCTAGGCGGTGAAGAGAATGCCTATGACAGCGGAATGTGGCGGCGGCGCTATATATATCTGAACACCCTCTCTTTGGCTCACGGTGAGTCAACCAGTGTTAGTTAGTATACAAAGTATAGGAATCTCTTGGGATCGAGATGACGACTGTAGAAGTTGAAGAACAAGAAATAAAGATTTATTCATTTTTTTATTTTTATTTTAGTTTTTTTTTAACCTGGTTCTGGAGAAGTAGGTTTCATGTGTGGATCTGAAGAAGTTGATTAAGGTATTGATTTAGAAGTGGTAGGATTAGGGTTTGGTTTTGGAGTTCGGATTGGATTGGAGTAGGATTAGGGTTTGGGGGTGATTGGGCATAATATTTGTTTTGGCATGGTTGGATTGTTGGCCTTGTCTGGAGAAGAAGATGATGGTGCTTGGTGTTCAGTGGAGATTTCAGGGCAGTGGAGATGATTTAGTGATATTGATTGTTGGGCATGGGATGAAGGCTGAGAAGGAAAAAGGGTTTGGTCTTTTTTAAAAAAAATAATTTAAATTATGGCTGCCATATCAAGGAAGAAAAAGATGATGGTCGGCAGTGGGACTGACGGCAGCAGGATTCGGGAACTTCAGGATGTGGACACCGACGTCGGGATCTGGAATTGATAGATCTGGATTTGGAAGAAAAATAGGGAGATTGAGAAAAGAATATTGGATTGATTATAACTGAGTACACTGTCTCCTATATATAAGAGAGAAATAAGGATTAAACTAATATATTTTTCGATATGGGACTAAACTGAGTAATATAATATCTCACATCTAACAAAAATCAAAATAGCTAGTCATTCTTGTTATGCTTATGCTTATGAAGTGTAAAATATCCAGACCTAACATCAAGTAATCCACAAATAATATTTTGCGTTTCCATAAGTATTGGGCTTTTCTAGAACATGCTATAAACGGAGAGGTCATTTGTTCATTCCAACAACACAGTGTGAGAGAATCATTTTCATCCAAGTAGAGAGAAAAGAGTGTCCACTCCAAATTGAGAGTGTTGAGTGTTATAGTAGCAAAACAATTGTGAGAGAGTGTTTCCTTCAAGTGGTGTTCTTGAAGTTGAATCTTTTTGTACCAATTACTTTTATAGTGGAGGTTCTTCTTGGCCCGTGGACGTAGACATCTTGCCGAACCACGTTATATTTGGTGTTCTCTATCCCTTATTCTTTTATTTTCTTGCATATTTTTCTTTTGATTGTTAAACGGTGGGTTAAAGCCCACCGCGTTTCATTAAAAAAGATTTAATAAAACATACAACCAAAAATAGGCTTATGCATTTCAGAAAATCCAACAAGCTAGGTCCTGGAACTCATACACCCCAACAACCCAACAAAAATGCAACAAAACCTAATTCTACAGGTCGACCGACCTCGCCACAACAAGTTTCTCGTGCCAATTTGCACTCATTCTATCTCATTTCCTCGCTTGTACTCTGTTTTTCTTCGCCGTCACCCGCAACCGCCCTGCCGTCGCTCTCAGTAGTGACCCATACGTCAACTACAAGCACCATATGAGAGATACTACAGGTAACCACCAATCTGACATACCCATATTCAGATTTTGACCCCGTTCTCATCCTCTCGCTTGACCACCATTGACTATTACCACCACCGCGCAACGGAGGCTGTCGTTGCCCTCAATGGCTCCATAAACGCATCCAAGCCCCTTGATATGAGAGAGACCATAGGCACCCCGTACTTTGATCTGAAAAAATCGAAGTTGAACCCAAACTATAAACTCGCTCGACTACCGTCGCTCCACACAAACTAGGATTCATTTTCTTGCTAATTGAAGGTTAGTTGTAATTTGGATATTAAGGGAGAAGAATCATTTGGATGTAAGGGAGTGCCACCGAACTCAATACATATTCGAATTTCAAAAAAATAATTTGAAATTCAAAATAACCCCCACTGCCTCATCACTCCCAATTCCAATCCCCCCAAGCTACTCTCCCCGCACTCCCCTATCACACCTGTTGGCGACCATCGCCGCCGACACCCACACCGGTCGCGCATGCCCCAACGTCAGGTCCCAACCCCCGACCACCTGACTACACCAACAGCCATCGCATCGCAGACCACGCCCCAACCTCGGCCACTTCGACTCCGCCAAAGAGCCATCTTCGCCGCCTGCGATGCGATGGCTGTTGGTGTAGTCAGGTGGTCGGGGGTTGGGACCTGACGTTGGGGCATGCGCGACCGGTGTGGCTGTTGGTGTAGTCTTCGCCGCCCTTAAACTGTGACCAACATTCGAGATGCCCCAAACCGCACCCGAAGTCATCCCTCATCAGCGCTTGCGATCGGCGGTGCCCCATCGACACCGCTGTCCGATCCGCCACCTGAACGCGAACACTATCTCGAACCCCCAGAGCTCGGCTGTGCTGTATGGTCGGAAAAACCATGGAACCCCTACCAATAAAGTTCTATGGTAGTTGTGATAGGGTAAAAATGGCCTGAGGCCCAACCAGGGCCCAATACAATTCTCACTCGAAAAGGTAAAAATAGCTATCTAGCTCGGCCCCGAACCACTTCAGGGTCGGCGCCGAACCTCATGTTTGCCCTCACAATACTGGCCTCCTCGTGCCGACGAGCCTCGGTAGTCCTCGGAGTCCGACCCGTGACAGTGCCACAGGCCGCCCCCCTCTTTGGCGAAGCAGAAGGATGACTTGGCGCAGCCTAGGCCCTCCGATCCCCCCAGAAGAACAGGAGACCCACGATCAGCCACGTCGGCTCCAAATACCACCAAGGGTTTCGCCACGTTAGCCCTATACCACTCCTGGTATTGCCACGTCTGCCCTAATCCCCCTGGGCCTTCTGCCACGTCAGGCCCACGGGCCTTCGGATCCAGACCCGGCCCCCAAAGGGAACCAAACCCGGTTGGGATCCTCTATAAATACTAGACCCACACCCACCTTTTGAGGTAATCAATCTTTTGCCACCTAAATATACCTAGTTATTGCTACTCTCTCACAGAGACTGACTAGATCGTCGGAGGGTCCGCCACCGGGATAAACCCCGGTGTTTCAGGACCGTCTGCAGGTACACAAGACCTCGGATCCGACCCCTCAGATCCAAGCCCAGACTTCAACATCATTCCGAGCTCATCGTAGCTTCCAGAAGGTCAACCGAAGATCGGCAGACGAGCAGCATTCTCCTTCAAATACAAATCGAGTCCGAACTCACACCTGGTGCATCCACACGTCTCCCAGAAATAAACCGCATCAGGTTGGCGCCGTCTGTGGGAACCACACTGCTTCAGAAGCCGATCCGAGCCAGACCCTCGAGGGGCCTCGACAGCCCAATCCTCATGGCCTCCAATGGCGAGGGGGCTGCTTCCTTCGTCAACCGACGGGACTCGCCCCCGCCAACTGCTAACGCCGGGCCACGCACTTCAAAACACAGGGCTCCCCTTCAGGAGTCCCAAAGGAGCGTCACCCAGCCAGTCCGCCCCGACCTACGAGGAATAACCGTCAACCCCCAGATCACCCGCAGCTGGGGAAGGGCCGCTTCCAACCCGGCTCTGAACCGTCCAAGACAGATCCCCGGGGATGAAGGCCCATGGGGTTGGCGAGGGGATAGGAACCGGGGATTCTCAACCCCGAACCCTAATCCGAGCCGCATCCAGGGTCAGGATCCCGAATCCGAGGGAGCCATTGATACGCCATTTACCCTACACTACATCCACGGGGGGCCGATGGGGGGAGAGTCCGATACTTCCCAGAAAACTTTCATCCAAGAGGCGAACGCTGTTCAGTACAGCCCCTCTCCCGAGCTACAACCGCCGCCAGTCTCCTTCTCAGGAGAGGACCTCGAAGGAGTTCGCCTACCCCACTGCGATGCCCTCGTCGTTAGCCTCCACATGGCTAATTGTGAGGTTCGCCGAATCCTTGTCGACAACGGCAGCTCGGTAAATATTCTCTTCCTCAAAGCCTTCGAGAGCCTCAGACTATCCAGAGGGAAACTCAAACCAGCCGGACACACGGTGCTCAAATTTTCGGGCGCCCCGGTCGTAGTAGAGGGGATTATTACCCTCGACGTCACCGCTGGATCGGCCCCTGTCAAGAGGACCGAGTCCATGGATTTCAGGGTCATCAACGCCAAGGCGGCCTACAACGCCATCCTTGGCCGGCCCGGACTAAACTCCCTCCAGACGATACCCTCGGCTTACCATCGGGAACTCAAATTTCCCACCCCCCAAGGGGTCGGCATCGTCCGAAGTAGCCACAAAGCAGCGCGGTCGTGCTGCGTAACCGCCGTGGGTGGGGGCGTACTCCCCCTCGGCGCCATTGAACTCGAACCTAAGAGAGACGGCCCAGCTCCCGAGCCGGTTGATGAACTAGAGGAAGTCCTATTCAACGCCGAGGATGAATCAAAATGGTTTCGGGTAAGCCGCTCACTCACCGAAGACTTGAAGACAGGCATCATCGCCTGCGTCCGCCGCAATGTTGATCTCTTCGCTTGGAAGCCCTCCGATATGCCCGGGATCTCCGAAGACTTGATCATGCACCGACTGAGCGTCCTCCCTGACTCTAAACCGATCGTCCAAAAGAGGCGCAAAGTCGCCCCGGAGAGGCAACAAATTGTAAAGACAGAGGTGGACAAACTCTTGTCCGCCCGATTCATCCAGGAAGTCAGCCACCCCGAGTGGTTGGCTAATGTCGTCATGGTGAAGAAAGCAACAGGGGGTTGGCGGATCTGCATCGACTTCACAGACCTTAACAAAGCATGTCCGAAAGATCCTTTCCCCCTCCCCCGCATCGACGCTTTAATAGACGCAACCTCAGGGCATGAGCTACTGTCCTTCATGGACGCGTTCTCGGGGTACAATCAGATCCGGATGTTTCCACCAGACATCTCCAAGACCTCGTTCGTCACTGACCAGGGTCTTTATTGTTACCGCGTTATGCCCTTCGGGCTGAAAAACGCCGGAGCCACGTACCAGCGACTCGTCAATAGAATCTTCAAAGACCTGATCGGCCGCAACGTAGAAGTTTACGTCGACGACATGCTTGTCAAGAGCCGGGCTGGGCCGGACCACGTCGCCGACCTCGAGGAAGCCTTCGGTGTCCTCCGACGCCACAACATGAGGCTCAACCCGGCTAAATGCGCCTTCGGCGTCTCCACGGGGAAGTTCTTAGGATTCATCGTCAGCCAACGCGGCATTGAGGCAAACCCCGAAAAGATACAAGCCATCATTGACATGACCCCACCCCGGAATGTCAAAGAGGTTCAGAGGCTCACAGGTCGGCTGGCGGCAATCGACCGTTTTCTCTCCAAGTCAGGGGAGAAGTCTCTCCCCTTCTTCAAAGCCTTACGCGGGAAAGGGGGCTTCGAGTGGGGTACCCATCAACAAGAAGCCTTCGAACAGCTGAAACAATACCTCGCCAACCCGCCTCTCCTCAGCAAGCCCGAGCCAGGCGAGCCGCTTTGGCCCTACCTGTCCGCCTCGGACTGCGCCCTCAGCGCCGTCCTCGTCCGAGAGGAGGAGGGAGTTCAAAAACCACTGTACTATGTGAGCAAAGTACTACTCTCAGCCGAGACAAGATACGCAAAGATAGAGAAGGTGGCCTATGCCCTGGTCATGGCAGCCCGAAAACTTCGACCTTACTTCCAGGCCCACTCCGTCCAAGTACTGACCGACCAGCCACTGAAGACGGTCCTCCACAAACCCGGAAACTCCGGCCGGTTAGTCAAATGGTCGATCGAGCTGAGCCAGTTCGACATCAGCTACCATCCGAGGGCGGCCATTAAAGGACAGGCCCTCGCCGAGTTCATAACTGAGTGCACCGTCTCCGAGCAGCCTGACTTCGAAGGGTCGGATCCGACCTGGGAGGTCTTTGTCGACGGCTCGTCATGCGAAACGGGGAGTGGAGCTGGCATCATCCTCCATGGCCCCGACCAATTCCTACTTCAATACTCCCTCCGCCTCAACTTTCCGGCCTCCAACAACGAGGCAGAATACGAGGCCATGATCGCCGGATTGACCCTCGCCCACCGAGCCGGTGCCAAGCAAATCCGGGCCTTTAGCGACTTTCAGCTCGTGATCAATCAGATCACCGGAGAATACGAAGCCCGCGACGAACGAATGATGAGGTATTTGGCGGCAGTCAAACGACTCTTGGCGTCCTTCGACGGCACCACGGTTATCAGAGTCCCCAGGGAACAGAACGCCCAGGCAGACGCGTTATCCAAACTTGCCTCTTCGTCCTTCGAGGGTCTCGATCGAACGGTGCTCGTCGAGGTCCTCCTAAAGCCAAGCATCAGTGACCCAGAGCCGGAAGCGATGTGTGTGCAAAAGGGGACCAGTCCGGACGACTGGACCACTCCCATCCGAAAATTCTTAAGCATTGCCGAGCTTCCTGAAGACAGAGCCGAGGCCAGACGAATCAGAATCCGAGCTGAAAGATTCGTCATAATCGATGGCATCCTCTTCAAACGCTCGTACACCTTGGCCGACGGCAAGCCATACCTCCGCTGCCTCACCAGCGACGAGGCCAGCTACGCCCTCAAAGACTTGCACGAAGGGATCGGCGGATGCCACATGGGGAGTAGAACACTTGCCCGAAAGGCCCTGAATCAAGGGTACTATTGGCCCACCATGCTCCAAGACTCACAAGACTTAGTCAAGAGGTGCGGTCCCTGCCAAAGATTCTCCCCTATCAAAAGGCTTCCTCAAGCCAATCTCCGGTCCCTGGCGAGCCCTACGCCATTCGCCATGTGGGGTATGGACCTTGTGGGGCCCTTCCCCCCAGCGGTAGGGCAAAAGAAATTCCTGATTGTCGCCATCGACTACTTCACCAAGTGGATCGAAGCCGAACCACTATCCAGCATCACCGAGCGCCAAGTGCAACAGTTCCTTTGGAAGAACATCATTTGTCGATTCAGAATCCCTCGAATCCTCGTCACGGACAACGGAACCCAGTTCCAAGGTCAAAACTTCTAAACTTTCTGTGCGGACATCGGCATCCAGCAGCGTTTCTCCGCCATTTGCCACCCTCAGTCTAACGGCCAAGCGGAGAACGCGAACAGGCAAATCCTCGACGGCCTCAAAAAGCGCCTGGACAATTCCCCCAAAGGGCTATGGGTCGAGGAACTGCCCAGCGTACTATGGGCGCACCGAACCACCCAGAGGATCCCCACGGGAGAGACGCCGTTCAGTCTGACCTATGGAACGGAGGCAGTCATCCCCGTCGAGGTCGGATTGCCTTCTCCTCGGATCATAGCCTTCGATGAAGATGACAATGCGTCCGGACTGAGGGCCAACCTGGACCTCGTCGCCGAGGTGCGAGAGAAGTCCTCAATTCGAAGGAGCATCTACCAGCAACGAATCGAGAGATTTTACAACAAGAAGGTCCGCCCCACAAACATCCAGGCAGGGGACCTGGTTTTACGAAAGCTATCTGTCTCTGACCCAACCAAGAAGAGAAAACTGGCTCCCAACTGGGAAGGCCCGTACCGCGTAGTTGAGGCTATACGCCCTGGTACGTACCGCCTGACGGATATGAACGACCGACCCATCAGCCGACCCTGGAACGCCGAGCACCTCATGAAATTCCTGGGAGAGCGAGCCTAGAATCTAGCCTGACTAAAGTAAATTAAATCTTTTGTAAGCATTCATGTGTAAGGGGCCACTTCGACGACCCTCCCTGTCTGGTATAAAAGAAGTCTCTTTTTTGTCAAAAGTTAAAAGCCTCGGCAGCTCCGACCTGGTACCGGGCAATGGGGTCGGCACCTGGGTTCTCACTCAGGTCTCGTCCCCAAGCGTCTCAGTAGGTTCGACCCAGCTCCGGACCGGGGGGTCTTCCTATCGCCCCGCGTCGATCCCTCACAAATCGGCGGAGCCCAACCTCGCCTCCACCGCCCTTCACCACACCGCTAGCCAGAGCAAAAAAGGAAAAGATTTCTTTATTCATACTCTTTTATTTTGTTCTGGGAAAACAAGCAAAGACCGTTACAGGACCACTCCACTCATCTCTAACTAAAGAAAACCGCCGACTTAGAGCCCCTCGGGTCCGGCAAAAGAAGGAATCACCCCGACCGGACGACTTGGAGCTATCTCTTCGTCCTGACGACCCTTCGGTTCTGCCACAGTCGACACGCCGGCCACGGAGCTCTGGGCATCAATGGATCGCATGCGTTCCATCAGTAGCAACGCAGAGGGAGCCCCCTCCGCTCGCCGACCCCCCGAGGAAGATATCGAGACACCCAGCATAGTCCTGTAGCGGTGTATCTCTATCTCCTTCTCCACTATCACATCACGGAGCAGCTTCTCAGAGGAGGGCCTCTGCACCGAGGAACTCGACATGGTATATCCAAGACCAATGCCCCCGAGCTCCCTATCCGCCATCGCCCTCCTCAGCCGGCTTGCCTCCTCACTTAGGGCTTCAGACTTGTTCCTGTAATAATGGAAAGCCGCATCAGTGTCACGAGCCCTCTTTCGATACCGGACCAAAGTGGCCTCTAGGGCCTCGACCTTGCCCCGAAGCCACGCCATGTCGGAACGAAGGGGGTCCGCCTCAGGAGGGGGAGCCGTAACCTACAAGAGAACCAGCCCGCTCAAAACATATAAGCAAGGAGGTTCGGGAATTCTTCGAAGTTGGAACACTTGGCCAGCCAAAAAACCCTCTTTTTATAAATTCAATTTCCCCATACAAAAAAATGCGGTGGCCAGTCCGCGGAAGGCAAATACAATCGAGAGAAGGAAAAAGAAGTACAAAAGTATACAGCTTATTTTCCCACCTCAATGTCAGTTGGATCCGCAGGGGGGTCGGCGACCGGATTATCATCGGACCCTTGTTCGCCAGGGGTCTTCGGTGTCCCCTCAATCTCCATATCATACTCGAAGTTGGACAGGTCGATAGTCGGATGGAAGTGCCTCACATGGCTGAGGGCCTTCGCATAACTGCTATCCTGGACTTTGATCACCAGGAGCTGACACGACTCTGTCACCTCTTTCTTCTCCTTCTCCGACCTCTTCTCCTGAGCCACCCTCGCCTTCGCCCATTCCTCCTTCTCCTTGTCAAAGGCCACCTTCATCTCCACCTCCTTCTTACGAGAGCCTTCGAGCTCTCCCTTCAAATCCGTCACCTCCTGCTCGGCCCTGTCAGCCCGGTCTCGCTCTCGCTGCAATGCCGCCTCATAGAGGCCCCTTACATGGGCCCCCTGCACGGTCGCCTGCCACAGCCGGACACTACTAAGAAATCCTTCTTAGCAACATAATCTGAAAGCAAGGGGGCTCGATTGACTTACCAGCACAGTGGCCTGCGCAAGACGCACGTACGCCTCGTCCAGGGTCTGGGCCTTCATATCCGAACGGTCCCGAGGGGTCGCCAGCTTATCTGCCACCTCCACGGCCTGGCGCCCCCGGACCAGGCAAGCACCCTCGCGGATCGACCAATCCGGCGCCCACCGTCGCCGAAGTCTCTCCTCTAGTCCGGGATCCACCAGGGGACCCTTCCCCTTATCAAGGTCGGCGGCCCTACCCTGATCCAAGCCCCCCTGGACCACCGCGTCCCCGCTGTCTCTGAGCGGGTCCTTTTTACCCTCGGCTGAATTGGGGCCTCGGAGACCACCTGGGACAACTCGGTCGTCTTCGCCACGTCCCCCTTCTTCTCGGCCTTCGTCTTCTTCATAGCGAGCCTCAGCGCCTTAATCGATTCTTCATCCATATCTGCAAAAAGATCCATTAAGAACAATGAGCAAGAAAGTACAAGAAGAGCGAGAGGAAAGAAACAACCACGTACGAGGCACGGCCGGGCTCGGGCTCAGTCCGACGCTCGCCAGATGGGCCTCCGTCACCTTCCCCCAATTGATACTATACGACAGACGGAGGCGCTCAACGAATCTCCACTCCTCCGCCGTCAGGTCCCCCGGTCCCAGTGCTTCGTAACTCGGCTTAGAATGGTTCCACCGAGTGGGGATACCCCAAGGATCCTCACTCCGGATCACCAAATATTTCTTCTTCCAAAACTTGATGGAATCCGGATGACCGTGGACAACCTTCGCCTTACCTCGAGGCGAGATATAGTATACTCCCTCTGCCGATGAGCCGATCATCAACATCGCTCGGAACACGCTCAGCCGCAGGGGTACCTTCTGCTCCTCGCACAACAGCACGAAGCAGATGATCTGCTTCCAGGAGTTCGGCCCAAACTGCATCGGCGCCAGGGACGACCAATTTAGCACCTCCCGAACGAAGGGATGGATAGGCAGCCTCAGGCCGGAGATAAAGGCGTCCACAGGGAAGATACAATACCTATCCGGCAGGGGTTCGGTCGGTCGAAGAGTAGAGTTCGGCAGCATGAGCTCATAGCCGGATCCTATGTAGTATGCCAACTGCAGAACCCCCAAGTCGCCTGCCTCCAGAATGGTCGGGGATGCGTCCACCTTCAACCTCTTCCGACTTGGCAACGACGGCTGGACCCCCAAGGACTCCTTATCTGAGAGATCGTCGGGGTAGCGGCAGAAAGACTGGGGTTGTGCGGACGACCCTATCACTAAATCACTTGGGCCGCCAATCCTCGATCCCTTCTTCTTCGGAGCCCTCCTCTTCTTGGCCCGTTCCGGCGAGGGTGTAGACAAACGCCCCAGAACGGGCGGATTCCCAGGCCCTGCGGTACCGTCCCCCTCGGAACCACCCTCCTCTCCGGCGGCCAACCCTAGGATCCGGACTTCGTCTGAACTACCGCCCCCCTCCTCAGAGTCGCTACTATCCACCACGAAATGCCTCCGAGATCGCAATGGCTTCACATTGTGTACAACCTCCTCCTCGCCTACCGGCTCCTCCCCCGAAGTCGGTTTCAAGACAGGCTTCACTCCCCCCCCAGATGTCGACGCCGACGAACCGGACTGAGCCCTGTCCATTTGTGCCTAAGCTAAAACAGGGTTACCAACTAACCTGGGGTCACCTCGGAAGAACGATCCTGCTGCAGGAAGCTGAGGGGACGAACACCGAAGAGTTGAAAGGTTTTTTGAAAAATAAAGGGCAAGAAAGAAATGGGCGATGGGAGGAGGGGGGAGAACATTTATAGAGGATAGGGACGACTCCTCGATTTTCGCAGTCACTATTCACCGATTGACGTGCAACTGCCACCTGGGAAATCCCGCCGCATCCTCGAAACGTGTGCTGCTGACGTCACCCAGTGCCAGGCTGGCTGCTCGGTACGGGTTAGGTTCGGGCGAAATAACGACTCGCCTTCACTGGCATCAGGGTACTCTTCTTCGACAGATCCACCGGCTCACCATCACCCTTACCGACCCGTAATTCCTCTTCATCTAGAGGTTCGGCCTGGTACCAGGGTACTCTTCTTCGGAAGATCCACCGGCTCGCCATCACCCTTACCAACCCGTAATCCCTCTTCGTCTCGAGGTTAGGTCTGGCACCAGGGTACTCTTCTCAGGAAGAAACAACGGCTCGCTTTCACCCTTACCAACCCGTAATTCCTCCTCATCTAGAGGTTCGGCCTGGTACCAGGGTACTCTTCTTCGGAAGATCCACCGGCTCGCCATCACCCTTACCAACCCGTAATCCCTCTTCGTCTCGAGGTTAGGTCTGGCACCAGGGTACTCTTCTCAGGAAGAAACAACGGCTCGCTTTCACCCTTACCGACCCATAATACCCTCGCCAGCTCGAGGTCCGGTCTGGCACCAGGGTACTCTTCTTCGGAAGATCCACCGGCTCGCCATCACCCTTACCAACCCGTAATCCCTCCTCGTCTCGAGGTTCGGTCTGGCACCAGGGTACTCTTCTCAGGAAGAAACAACGGCTCGCCTTCACCCTTACCGACCCATAATCCCTCGCCAGCTCGAGGTCCGGTCTGGCACCCGGGTACTTTTCTTCGGAAGATTCACCGACGGGCCATCACCCTTACCAGCCCATAATTCCCCCTCGTCTCGAGGTTCGGTCTGGCACCAGGGTACTCTTCTCAGGAAGAAACAACGGCTCGCCATCACCCTTGTCGACGCATAAACCCTCGTCCTCTCGAGGTTCTGTCAGGCACCACGGTACTCTTCTCCGGAAGATACAACGGATCGCCATCGCCTCCATCTACCCATAAACCCTCGACAAGCTCGAGGTCCGGTCAAAACCTCAGGACAACCCCACCAAGGAGGCCCTGTGAGTCGCCCTCCCATTTTTTCCACAACCATGAACACTCCTCCAAGGCTTGCTCCCGCACCCCCGCAGGAGTGGGGGGCTTGTGTGATAGGGTAAAAATGGTCTGAGGCCCAACCAGGGCCCAATACAATTCTCACTCGAAAAGGTAAAAATAGCTATCTAGCTCGGCCCCGAACCACTTCAGGGTCGGCACCGAACCTCATGTTTTCCCTCACAATACTGGCCTCCTCGTGCCGATGAGCCTCGGTAGTCCTCGGAGTCCGACCCGTGACAGTGCCACAGGCCGCCCCCCCTCTCTGGCGAAGCAGAAGGATGACCTGGCGCAGCCTAGGCCCTCCGATCCCCCCAGAAGAACAGGAGACCCACGATCAGCCACGTCGGCTCCAAATACCACCAAGGATTTCGCCACGTCAGCCCTATACCACTCCTGGTATTGCCACGTCTGTCCTAAACCCCCTGGGCCTTCTGCCACGTCAGGCCCACGGGCCTTCGGATCCAGACCCGGCCCCCAAAGGGAACCAAACCCGGTTGGGATCCTCTATAAATACTAGACCCACACCCACCTTTTGAGGTAATCAATCTTTTGCCACCTAAATATACCTAGTTATTGCTACTCTCTCACAGAGACTGACTAGATCGTCGGAGGGTCCGCCACCGGGATAAACCCCGGTGTTTCAAGACCGTCTGCAGGTACACAAGACCTCGGATCCGACCCCTCAGATCCGAGCCCAGACTTCAACATCATTCCGAGCTCATTGTAGCTTCCAGAAGGTCAACCGAAGATCGGCAGACGAGCAGCATTCTCCTTCAAATACAAATCGAGTCCGAACTCACACCTGGTGCATCCACACGTCTCCCAGAAATAAACCGCATCAGTAGTGAATAGCAAGAGAGATGGAGAGAGGCAACTAGGGAAAGAGGAGGAGGACGGCAAAAAAGAGAGGGAGGAGAGGACGGGGCAAGGGACGGGAGGGGGGCAGCGAAACCTCCGCCACCACCCTCCTAGTTCAGATCTTGGGTTTGATACTTTTTTTGTTTTTTTTTTTGGGGGGGGGGGGGAGCTTCGACGAGGTGAAGGGGGAGAGGCAGGGGCGGATACAGGGGGGGGCTAGGGTATGCTACAGCCCCCCCCAACTTTTAACATTTGGTTGTAATTTTTTTTTTTTTTTTGGTATAGTAGTGTGAATTTATGCTTCAGCCCCCCCAAAAAAAATTTAAAGCCCACCCCAAATATATTTTAAAGCCCACCCCATATATATTTGAGCCTTGTGCATGTTACCTTGTGCAAAAAAAATTTCCAGCCCTCCTCACATTTCAATCCTGGATCCGCCCCTGGGGAGAGGCGGTGCGGGCGGGTGGCTGAGGTGGGGCGACGAGTGGGTGGAGGAGGAGAGGCGGCTAGGGTGGAGAGGGAGATGCGACGAGGGGATTAGGGTTTGAAGGGGGGAGGAGAATGGGTTTCGAAATTCGAAAAGATCCGGGAATTGCGGAGCAGAATGGGTAGCGTATTTCAAGTTAAGGAAGACGATGGTCTTTTAACTCTGTCCTATATACCTATTTTCTTGCATATTTTAATTTATGATTTGAATTGGTATTTTCATTCTACTATTATCGATCATATTTTTTCCCAACATGAAGAACATATTCATTCCTTGTGTTATAGAATCTAATTAGGTGTTATTATATTGAGGGAAGAAAAGGATTTATCTGGTCAAGACTCTCGCAGTAAGGGCTTTTTTGTTGTCGTGTCCCATCGCTAAATGCTTACAATTCTTCTGAAACCATTTTCCTTCCTTTTTGTCTCCAAGAGTTATTACTTCTTATTTTGCAGGCTGTATTTCGTGCAAATGTGCTTACAAGTCCAGGCATATTTAGTGAAGGGCAGTGGAACCGGTGATCACTGTGAAGCAGGGAGCATAGACAGGTTTTTCATACACAGATAGATGAAACGATGAAACTTTTGAAGGAAGTAGTATTTGTATATCAGTCAGGACGGAAAATAGTATGCATTTCCTTTTTCGCTCAAAAGGAAATGCATAAACACTCCAAATTTGAATGAATTTTGAATCAGTTGTTAGCCATCTCTTGTTCTTTTGATGTACGTAGTATTGGTTAAAATTGGTCGAATACATCAAAATTTGGAACGGGTATGTCATTCAAACAAACAAATGAGTGACAGAGATTTCAACTGTTCTACATGGTAATTTTATTTTATTTTTATTTTGTTTTGTTTTAGTTTAGTTTGTTTAATTTTGATAAGCTATATATAGTAAGTAGCCAGAAGTTCTAATTACTTAGCAATTTTAATTGGTTGATGTATATCCACTGGAAACGACTCCATCTATATATTTCTGTGTCTATTTCTTCTCAGGTAAATATATCAGCGAGCACACTTGTTCCGTGTAGCGAAGTGCTGCACACAATGCAACCTGACATTGCAGACTGCTGCCTGGTATGCGAAGAGATAATGAATTTGTGTTTACAATCAACTGCCCTTATTAGAATCTATGTACAAAATTTCCTCGAATAGTCATTTTATTTAATACAAAACTTCCCTATAGTTCATCCGTGTGTATTTAGTCCTCAATGAAGAGGAAGATGACCCTTCATCTTTCTGTATTGCAGTCCAGGTAACTTTCAACCAGGACACTTGTATCAGCATAATAGAATTGTACTCCCAATCTATTTCTATTGTCTTAGAACAACTTCTCGAGGGTCGGCAGCACCTAACCTGCTAAACATATTGAATCCACCGGACATTGTGATGATAGGACTGCGGAAGGTGTAGGTGGAAAATTTTCAGTCCTGTTTATCGATCGCTGTCTGTCGGTGGACTGGCTGCAGCCTAATGAAACAAAATTCAGTATTTGTTGAACTCCTGAGCCAACCTCTCCACCTTCATCCGAATCCCCGAAGGCAACTTCACCATCCTCTTACTAGTCTTGCTCTCCTTCCTCATCTCCATCCCCAATCCCAATGCATCGGCCACCTCCTCCGAGCTCCACCCTGCCCTCCTTAGCTCCTCTCCCCACCGCTCCGCCCTCATTGCCATCACATCCATCACCATCAACCCTACCTCCCCCTCCTCACATCCTCCTCCTCCTCCTCCTATCCAACACGATCCTGACACATGTACCATCTCTTCCACCTCCTCCTCCTCCCACCCTCCGTCCCTTAACGCCGCTCCTATCCCATCCATGTACTTTTCCACCCACCCTGGCACCCCTTTTGGGTTCCGAATCTCCACATACCTTTCCGGATCCGGACCTGAATCAACAGATGAACATGATGACAACCTCCCCAACCTGGATCGTCTCCTGCGATGCAAAGAAGCAGCCTCTGTCCAAAACTCAATCCACCTCGGAACTCTATCAGTTGGTGTTGGCAGTGGTTCAGCTCCTGTTTTGATACAACAACGTTACAAACAGTGAAGAAATAATTTTATCGGAACTTAAAACTTTGAAGCTATATATGAATAATAATATATAAAAAAAAGACCAGAGTTATATATATACTATCAGAACATAATTACCTCCACATCCAAACAAACCCTTAGAGAAGAAGTCCCGTAGGTCGACCGCGCAACAGAAGATTCTAGTATCGTCGACATAGAATATTGGATTTCCGGCTAACGCAGGCCTAGACGGAATGTAACACCTTCCAAACAGAGGAATAAGAATGGGAACCCTACGAAGATTGTTCCGTGCTGCAGAGAGAACCAAGTCATTGTCGACCGGTCGCGCTCCCCACAAAGAAGTAGGCCAAACCAACGAGTTAGCTGCTGCCGACAAGTGTAGCAAAAATGAGGTGGTGGGAAGATGAAACAGTGAAGGAAGAGATGACAATGCGCGCCAATCAGGGAATCCAGCAGACGAGGAGGGGACACGGAGGGCAAGTAGTGACCGGAGGTCGGGAGGGAACGAGAAGTTGAATAGCGACTCGATGCGCGATAACTCGGCTTCGGAGAGTCCCGGAGATAGAGGGATGTTGTTAGTGTTGAGGGTGGAGAGTAGGGAGGTGGCAAAGGTGGTGAATGAGTGGAGGCTGGTGGTGGCCCTAGGGATGGTGGTGGTGGTGGTGGATGCACGGGCAGAGAGTCGTCGGAGTCCGGCGGAGAATGAGGGTGGTGTCCGGCAGTCCACGTCCACCATTGTTGCGTTTTTTTTTTTTTTTTTTTTAGGAAATATTTTGTAGTGTGTGAAGATGTGAATTGGGGCTGAGGAATTGGAGAGTGTCTTTATAGGTGAGTGTGGGGCCTACTTTCCACGTGTGATTTTGGATTGTGATTGTAATGAAACAAATTTTATGGACATAGGTGTATAGGATGAGCTTAGTGATCATGCTTTCAGATGCGTGCGTGGATGAATCTAAGGGTTGAGAGAGGAGTTGTATAAAATTGAGTTTATGGGGAAAAAATTCTTTTTTTAATTTTTTTAATTATTTTATTTTTGTGAAGGTTCGTATTGGGTGTGAGAGTATGAATGATATCGTTAGGTGAATTTATTTTTAGGGTTTGTTTGATGAATGATTGGTGTAGTACAGACTGTATTTGAGTATTATGGGGATTGTAGCTTCGGTATTTGAGTATTATGGGGATTGGCCTTAAGCTTCGGTGATATCACCGTCTCCTTGACCTCCCTGCTGTCTGAGTTTTGTTTCAGGTGACTTGGATAGGGATCTACCCCCATCGGCAACCAGCGTCTCTGTCTGTCTTCGGCTGTATGATTCCCGCTAAGCCCAGCGCGTCTCCTCCCTTGGATGCTTTTGGCATCACCTTCGTGGTGCAGCTGTGAGTTTGCCTGCTTCGTTTCTCTCTTCAGTGCTGCCGCGCTAGGATTGTGTGATGCGCGTCTGCTCCCCTGGGCACAGGCGAGGTGTACAGATCCTTTTGGGTCCTGGTCACGGGCGTCGTTCGCTGCTCTTCTCTTCTCCGCAGCCGTGTTAGCCGACCTTTGTCTGATATTTTGTATCATGTTTATTCTTGTGTATAGTTTTGTTTCCGCTTTATTAGGGAGTTTCTTCTCCTTTTTGTTTTACTTCTGGTAAAACCCCCATTGTATAGACTCATTATTATTTATTGATTTGCCTGGCTGGAGTCTTCAGACTCTATCCGTTTCATCAAAAAAAAAATGGGGATTGTAGCTTATTTGCTGCTCTCTCGTTTCACTTTAAGTGATATTCGGAAAGTTTTGTACACATATTATGAAATAGTGAGATAAATATTTATTTTCCTCCACACCCTTATTAATAAGTTTATATGATTTAATTACTAATTATTTTTTCTATATAGATTTTGATTTCAAAAAATTATATTTAATGTTTTCTCAATACAAATTATGTTTTCAAAAGAAAATAAAATTACTAATTCTTTTTCCAGTACAGTTTGGCATTAAATTTTTGGAGAAAAATAAAATCTAGGATGTTGAAACTACAATTTTCTAAGAATATTTGATAGGATTAAGATGAATAATTAAGACAAAATTTCAACATAAGGATTTTCTTGAGAAAAAAAGGAAAAAAATTAGATAATATCATTTAAAGTGAAACAAGAAAAAAATTCCTAAATATCTATCTACTATTTTAATGGGAGAGTTGGGGTTGTAAACAAACAAACCCTAATTTTGTACCGTGCAATATATGGCCAAACTAATTCCAACAATATATACGTGTACCGCATGTGTCACCCAAATCAAAACATTCAAATATAAACCTTTTTTTTTAATTTGATATATATCCATTTAATTTAATGACTATACTTTTAGTAGGCGTGCATCGTACGTATATTATACTAGTCACTTAAAGTGAAACGGAGGGAGTACATACTATCTAGTTTGGTTTGATCTTCGAGTTGAGTTGCACAAGAAGGTACGAAAGAGACGTTTTGTATTTAATTCAGAGACCTATAGTTCACTATCGCGCATGATGATTGTGTTGGATATAAGATAAGAGAGATATATTATGTTAGGTACAAATTACTAAAATTTAAATCGTACAACACATACAACTCAAGTACATTAATTGTAACTCGAGGTTAGCTAGAATTTTGGTTTACAAGGAGCACAAACAATTAATTGTTGCAGTTTCACTCATTGAACTAAACATGGTGATGATGCAATTAACTAAGAGTAATGCTTCAGCCACTACCAATTTCACTACCATTCTCTTTACTATCTTAGGTGGCATATTCCTATTGGAGAGTTCTCCCACCTACTCTATCTTCCTCTACCTATTGGAGTGTGCCACCTAAGATAGTGAAGAGAAATGTAGTGAAATTGGTAGTGGCTCTAGCATTACTCATTAATTAATATCAAATGAACACGAAAGATTGGGCCCAACAGCTTGATTAGGATGCTTTGAGGAGGCGGCGCTGAAGCTTCAACAAGGCTCGAAAGGGTACCGGTGTGGGTGTGGATGGAGGAAGAGTCAGTGTCATCCTGCACTGCTCCCACCCCACCGTCGTAATCCGGCTAAAATTTCTTTGAAAATTCTTATTAGGACCCACTGAAAATTGAGAGGAAGAGGAGAATGCCTTGTGGGCCCCCCGGCCCATTAACAATATTCATATTCATTAAAAGTTTCAAGTGTAGATCAAAGTGTGCTCTGCTTTCGACTTCATCACTCTTTCGTTATTACACTGCTCTGCTCCCACTTTGAGATTGCGTGATGCCACCGTGATTCTCCTGCGTCGTGTCGAATAAGAGAAGGGAAGAAAGTCGCAGTCATCTAGTTTACAACTTGCCAACTACTACAGTACTACATACAACAATAATTCAGTCACACTAATCCTGATATATACTTCTTCTGATTTTCTACTAAAACTCTACAATTTAAGTCCATTTCACACTCCACTACAATCATTTTATTTGTTCTCTATTGTTTTATTAGAGAGGGAAAAAAAATCATCAACATAAATAACTTTTGAAGTAGTAATCTATATAATAAATTACAAAGAAAGCTATCAAGTGGCTCACAATCAATCCCCCCAAAATTAAAGGCCCATATCAAACCTTACAAAACACATTTTTTTTCCAAAATTTCAAATCCCAAAACCAAATTTTTTCCACTAAAAAACTCATTACTTTATTACTATCTCTCTCATCTATTTACTTTTTCATATTTCTCTCTTTCTCTCTCTCTCTCTCTCTATCTCTCTCCCATTCTTTCTTTATTTACTTAGAAATTTTGATTTTAAGATTTCAGTTTTGTAAAATTTTAGAATTTTTAATAGCAAATATCTATTCAACAATTAAATTTCATTATTTTCCACACTTAAAATTATAAGAAGTTAGATTTTATACCCACATTTATAATTAATTTTCAATATAGACTTTTATTTATAACTAATTATTGTCATACTATTCAAACTTGAGCTACATAATTATTGTTTTACTGTTTACATGGCTTTTTGTGTTTTGTATCGTTTCGAAGACGTGCCGTAAGCACGTGCCCACGGGCAAATCTAGTTATTTTTTTTTGAGAATAAAGATGACTATAGTCATCGTTTCATTAATGATGAGTTAACGAAACATAGTAGTCCCCGATACATACTAAAATACAACCAGACGACTAGCTTCACAACAAAGTAAAGCTTCAAAAGTTCCCATAATCAGCAAAATACATATCCATAATGATAACCAAAAGAAAATTCTTCACTGGTAGCCATCTATTTTGCCTCCCTCCATGTGAGCGATCATTCCCCCTCCAAGCGCAGCTTCTTCCTAGCTCCAACGTGATTTGCCTAAGCATGAACATAATGTAAAGTTTTGTGCATAAGGACAGAAAATCTATGATTGCAGTTACGGAAGCAAAGGTTATTTCGGTCTAGCCACAGGGTCCATAGTGTTGCCGCTACCGACCTATCCCACTCTTCCCTATCTTCTTTCCTACTGTTACCTCTCCTCCCTAAAGCCCAAGCCTCTGAGATAGAGTTGGGACTCTCCAAGAGCCCAAACCCAAGGCAGATGATCTCCCACGCCAGTCTAGCCCTATGACACTTGAATAGGATATGTATAGAATCTTCGTCGCCGTTGTTGCATCTCTGACATCCAACCTCGATCTGCATACCTCGTTTTCGCAAATTGGTCTTTGATAGGATGGCGTCATTCGTGACTAGCCAAAGAAAGGCTTTAACTTTCAGGGACGCTTGCAAACTCCAGATTATCTGTCCATCTCTGCTTCTAGTTCCTCCATCATTCAGACTCCTCTAGAGGGACGCCACTGAATAATTCCCATTTGGCTCTAAGTTCCATGTTCTGACATCCTCCGTGCCCTCCACCACCCTTCCTTCAGCTTGAGTGTGACTCATTAATCTGTGCAGTTGTATAATCCCTTCCTGAGTCAGTTCTCCATCAGTCTGTATCTTTAGCCTGTCCTTTCGCCATACATCCAAGACCAGCAGATCTATCCTTTTAGTGCACTTAGCCGCTTCTGGGAATCTGCTTAGTAAAGTATTATTTTCGCACCATTTATCTTTCTAGAATCTTGTATTTTTACCATTTTCAATACTGCAAGTGGTATTCGCATGAAAGATATCTCCGACTCTTACTACCCCTTTCCACATGATGGAAGATCATCCGGAAACACTTCTTCCTCCAAATCTAAATTTTTTCTTTCCTTGATAGTTTCGAAATGACTTGCACCACCAGGCATTCCGTCTCCTGGCCATTTTCCACCACCACTTGCTTAACAGGGCCTTGTTCATATCCCTGAGGTCGATGACTCCTAAACCTCCAAATTCTTTCTGCTTGCAGACTCTTCCCCACTTGACCAAATAAAATTCCTTATTTGTTTCGTCTGCTCCTTTCCAGGGGAATCTTCTTCTGTATTTATCGATTTTGTTTATTATCCACTTGGGGAGCTCGTAAATGGATATGAGGTACATGGGTAAGCTACTGAGGACCGAGTTAAGCAGACTTATCCTTCCTCCGAACGAGAGGGACTTTCCTTTCCAGCCTGCTAATTTCTTCTCCACCTTCTCTATTAATGGTTTCCAGTCCTGTTTTAGCAGTTTTCCGGGCCTGATTGGGGTTCCAAGGTATGTGAGCGGATAATTTCCCAGTTCGCATCCTAGCATCATCTTGATATAGTTGACCGGAATAGATAGACTGTTGCATATGGGTATGACACAACTCTTGGTCAAGTTAACTTTTAGGCCTGCCCAAGCTTGGACACACTTCAGCATGATGCTGATTGCGATAATCTCCTCCTCCTTTGCTTCTCCAAAAATTAGCGTATCGTTCGCATACTGGAGGATCGATATGGGTTCGGGTATCCCTTTCACCCTAACCCCGTTAATGATTCGTTCCTCCTTATCCCTCCTGATCATTTCTGCTATATCATCAGCGACTAGGGTGAAAATTAGTGAGGATAATGGGTCACCTTGCCGTAGACCCCTCCGACGTTTGATTTCCTTCCCGGACTTGCCGTTAAAGTGGATGGTCGATTTACCTCCCCGAACACATTTCATAACCCAGGAGGTCCATTTCTATCCAAATCCTTTTAGTTGTAACACCTCCTCCGCGCAGGCCCATTCTACTGAATCGTAGGCTTTTTGGAAGTCCAGTTTCAGCAAGAAACCATTGGACTTGTTCCGATATCCTCTATAGACTAATTCGTGTGCGGATGCCACGCTGTCCATAATATCTCTACCTTTGATGAATCCGCTCTGTGACTCGCCTACAACATCATTTAAGTGGGGCGACAGCCTTGCGGCCAACACCTTAGTGATAATCTTAAAGGATCCGTTTAGGAGGCTAATGGGTCTGAGATCTTCGCATCTTCGAACCTCCTTCTTTTTGGGGATGAGAATAACGTTTGCATAGTTGAGCCTATCAATGTTTGCGCAGCCTGAGTGGAATTCTTGAAAAATTTTCATAAGGTCTTTCTTGATGATATTCCAATACATTCGATAGAAGAAGATCGGGAGTCCATCTGGTCCCGGTGCCTTGTCTTGCCCCAGTCTTTGGATGGCTTGGAGAACCTCTTCCTCTGTGAAAGGGCTTTCTAAACCTTCGCTTCCATCAACTCTAGAGTCTTCCCAGAACTGAGTCTGTAGTCTGCATCTATGTGGCAAAGTTTGTCCCAGTAATTCTTTAAAATTATAATCTATGTGTCTTCTGATCTCTTCCTCATTCTCTGTCCATCTATCCTCAATCTGAAGTCCGTTAATGCGGTTGCGTCTTCGTCTTCCGTTGACTACCCTATGAAAGAACTTTGTGTTTGCATCCTCTTCTACCAACCATTGTACCCTCAATCGCTGTCTCCAGTATTGTTCTTCCATTTCAGCGTAATGATGTATTTTAAGCCTGTGGTTGGCTAATTCCTGTGCCTCTGGCAACAATAGTTCTCTTTCCTCTTTAGCCGCTTCTAGAGCAGAGACCCTGTCACCTAACTCTTCAACTCTTCTTTTGATCTGTCCAAACTCCTGCCTAGCCCAGTTTTTCAGGTGTCCTCGTAGTCTCCTGGTCTTCGTAATCCAATTCCTGATCGCTCCTGTTGAGTTAGTGTTTGTATTCCAAGACTCCTCTATAATCTTTTGGAGGCCGGCGTGCAACGTCCATGCTTTTTCGAAGCGAAACTGGTGTGGGATACTCCTTAGCTCTTCGCCGCTATGTAGCGCCAATGGAATGTGGTCTGATGTGAATCTCGTTATGGATTTAACTGAAGCCAGCGGATGAAGCTCCTCCTATTCTGTAGAGACAAATAACCTATCAAGCTTAGTTAAGATCGGATTCCGCTACATATTGGTCCATGTGAACTTTCTGTCAGTAGGATTGAGCTCTACTAGTTCCAAATCGTCAATGATGCAGTTGAAGTTATGTCTGTCAACATCAGAAGCCCCTCTACCTCTATATTCATGCTGGAATCTAGTAATGTTGAAATCCCCTCCAATGACCCATGGATCTGCCCATCTCTCTCTGACCGCTTTGAGGTCTTCCCAGAGCATCGGACGTCTCCTTGAGTCATAAGGCCTATACACACTTGTAGTAATTAATGTTGAAATCCCCCCAAATCTAGTTATTTTATATAGGTGTTGTGTCTTCTATGTCATTTAGTATTAAAATAGAGGATGTGATTGTTAAAGATTCCGTTTTGTTTTCTGTGATTATATAATTAACAAGTCCTACTTTCCCCTACTAGTTAAAATAACTGCGCTTATGAATAGTGACTTGGGAGCTCCAAATTTACATTCAATCTCCCTAAGATCATGTACAAGGTTTCATATGGTGGAGCCTGAATATCTCAAGTTCTAAGATTTCACCCTTTGAAAGACTGTGATCAGATAACCCTACTATTTATTGGACAGGGCTGGCCCTCACCTTGAGGCCCCTCAAGGTGAGGCGGCCGTCTCAGATCCCAATTTTTTTTGTAATTTTAGGGCCCCAAATTTGTATTCCCCTTATAAATATATACACGTATTTTGTGCGTAAAAAAATTATATTGTTATTAGGGACCCCAAAATAATTAATTGGGTCTTTCGACTCTGGGGTCCGGAAACTCAGGGCTGGTCCTGTTATTGGCTATATGTAAGTTAAGTAGGTTGATGGCTTGCAAGGGATTTGGAGGCTAAGCACCTGAACCAAAAAAATTGAGGAGCTATAGAAGGGTGTTCTGTAATTTTGAGTTCATTGGAGGCTATTTAGAGTTTCTAAGTTTTTCTTATAAATGTGTACATGTAGAGAGATGTCATTGTAATCGGAAAAAAAAAAAAAGACAACAACAGATAGACAGACTTTAAGGGCAACAGGGATCATCACTCTTTTAGCATCATCATACAGTGAATGAGTGAAATCATTCATTTTCTTTTTTCCTTTTATTTGCTTCTACATGTTCAGTTTCAAAGTTTTAAGTTGAATTAATGTGATATAAATTGCATTTGAACAAGTTGGTTTCTTTTCCATCTTCCCTCTATATATAAATTAGATCATCAGTTTGTTTGTGTGAAATAAATATATATAAGTTGATTGAAAATTAATAAAGTGAGCCTTGAGAATTCCCCCACCCTGGCTGCACATACTTGGCTAAATTTCAAACGCCGGCAACTGGGACCTCCCCCAGGTGATAATCACTTGCACCCACGTGATGGATCATAAGCTTGTTAGGTTTATATTATATATAATATATTTACCTTCTTAAATTAATATTTATTTTAGTAGTTTATTCTAATGATAATCATATCATTTAACTTCACTTCTTGTTCACGATGAAATTATACTGTATCATTTAACTTCACTCCTTGTTTGTGATGAACTAATGATAATGAATTCTAGATATAGATCAAAGCTGGACATGCGTAATTGGGTTGGTGGGTAATGATTATTTTCTAATTCTACTAGCTAGCACAACAGCATCACAATATAAATAGTGGAAAGATCATATTTCTCTATCTCAAATTTGTAAGAGCATCCACAGTCGTCGAAGCCAAATTTTGGGTATTTGGACATTTGGAAATAGAAAAAATAGAATGTTGCTGCAGTCGTTAAAGCTATTTTCGAGCTATTTTCGATTGATCGTTTGTTTTCCTTCAAACGACGGAAGATTATATTTCGTCAATCTTATAGGACGGAATAAGATTGGCCGTCTCTTTATTTATTTTATTTTTTTCTAAAAAAAACCCAACGACGGGAAAAAAACGACCGTCAATTAGATCACACGGCACATTATTCATCGTCGGTTGACTTCCTTTAAAATTTTTTTTTCACAAAAAAAAAAAAAAACAAGAAACGGTCGATGATGCACCGTTAACTATACCACACGGAAGATTGTCCACCGTCGATTGACTTTCGTTATTTTTTTTTAATTTTTTTTTTAAAAAATACCACCAACGGATCATAAAGCACCGTTAATCTTGATACACGGTACATTATTCACCGTCCGTAGTGCCCTTTTTAATTTTTTTTTTTTTAAAAAAAAAAAAATTCACCAACGGAACATTATGAACCGTTAATGTTATTAGAAGGGGGATAATGAACCGTCGGTTGACCAACTTTTAAAATTTTTTTTTTTTTTTTTAAAAATTCCACCAACGTCTTAATCTCAAAAGTTCCACCAACTTTTAAAAAAATTCCACAGACGGTGTATAATACACCGTCAATAATTTTTTTAAATTTTTTTTTTTGTTTTTTTTGGCCAAAAACGTCTTAATCATTGGGAACGGATCTTTTTGTACGATACGGAACATTATGTGCCGTTAATTAGATCGGACGGGGGATTATCTTCCGAAAGCTATATTTTCCATTTCGCCATATCGCCTGCTATATTTGGCAGCGCACTGTTCCTCGTCAACCCAAATTTTGGGTATTTGGACGACGACTGCAGATCGTTTTTTTCCAAATTTTCCAAATTTTGGGTATTTAGCCCACGACTGTGGATGCTCTAAAGTATGATACTAATAACTATAAAAAGATGAAAGTTGCTTTTGGTTGGTCATTGATTAATCATATAGTTGTTGCACCCATAAGTATACTTGAAAAGCACAAATGCATGAAGGATGGAGGAAGCAATCCCCTAAGTACCATTAATATAGATCGTGTTTGTACGTGTATTAAAACAAGGAGGGATAATTGGATTATATATAGGGAAATGCTCCATTACAAACGTGTCCGGTATAAACGGGTATGCAAATCACTAAAATCGTTATTGGAAACAACGGTTTCAGTGTTAACATAATCTAAGCTGGTGTTCCCAACAACGGCTTAAGTAGTTTACAATGGAGCATTCCTCTTTTCTATATATATAAACCATCCGTGGTGCACTCGGTTTTTTGGCCTTCGTATCGACGATCTGAGCCGTTCACATTGATCTACCAGTTTAAATTAGTCTAGATATGTAAATTCAAGTCATCTAAAATTCATTTGCTCATCCATCATGTCATTACAAAAAAAAATTAGTATTCAGCCATATAATTTTGTAGCACTTCAATGCATGAGCAAATGAATTTCATGTTAGAAAAAGTTTTTGCATATTTTTCGGGCCGGATTCCGGTGGGCTCCGACCACCGGCGGCGCTGAAAATTAATTGGATCACGTTCCTCTCGTCGAGTACTATTCCGTAATGTACTCACTTGCCAAAAACAGTTTCCGTATGAATGAGAAATGTAGGTCCAAAGTTGGATACTCGAAATGTACTAACTTGGACAGTTGGAATGAATAGTCCAAAGTTGGGTACTCGAAATGTACTAACTTGGACAGTTGGAATGAATAGTCTCACATCGGAAGATGGAAAAGATTTTCTCTAGTATATAAGATAAAGAAATAGACTAAAGGACGTAGCCCTGGGGTTACCACTAACATGAAGTGGAGAGAGGACCTAGATAAAATAACAAACACACCCGCGCGCGCGTGCCCGGCTCGGCTCCGGCCAATCCAAAATTTTTCCCAGTTACTGTTGAGGCTTTTCAAATTCTGTAATTTTTGTCTGCCAGTGGATAGAGTTTTTGAAACATTCCGAATCTCCTTCTTCTCCTTCTTCCTCTGAGTCACAGTCTGAGAATACAACACAGCTACCGGTTCGCTAAGATCTCTAAACTTAGGGTGTTGCTCTTCAGGGAAAAGTAATACAGTTGTATCCTGGGAGGTAATTCGTCAACCACTATTACACTATAGGGTAAATATTGCTTTAAGGATAAAGATCTTAATCTCGACTCTGTATTGTATTTTATGGTTTGTTCTTTTATTTCCTGTAATTGTAATTCTTCACAAATCTTGTTAGCATTTTCCTGTTTTATGAAATTCAAGTTCTAACAATCTTAAAGCAAAATTTTTCCTCTATTCTAATAATTTTTGTGAAGATCATTTCCAGGTACTGTTATCATTTCGAAAAAACAAAACAACTAACAGTTCTATTTCAACTGTTTCAGAACATGAAAAACACACAGAACGATAATGTTAGCGGACTTATCAGCGAACAAACACAAGTGACCCAAAATGTGACTGCATAATCGGTTGCGGCACAAACGGTCGTTCTGCCAACACATATAACTGTGGGAGAAAAATCAGAAAAGTTCAATGGAACTGGATTCAAGAAGGGGCACGAGAAGATGCAGTTCTACCTGACCACCTTGAAGCTGGACAGGTTTCTCACTGAAACTGCCCCTATGCTGGCACCTATGGATGCACACTCCATTGCTGCGGTTGATGCATGGACTCAGGGTGATTATCTCTGCAGAAATTACATCCTGAACGGTTTGGTAGACCTACTGTACAATGTCTACTGTGTCTTCAAGACTTCTAAACTGCTGTGGGGGTCCATGATGAAGAAGTATAAAACAGAAGATGCCAGCTCCAAGAAGTTTGTATGTGGCAAATTTCTGGACTACAAGATGGTTGACTCCAAGACAGTTGTAAGTCAAATTCAGGAACTGCAGGTGATAATGCACAAAATCGCTGCAAAGAACAAGACGCTGTGTGAACCATTCCAGATTGCAGCGTTCATCGAGAAGCTTCCACCTAGATGGAAGGACTTCAAGAACTACCTCAAGCACAAGCGAAAGGAGATGTCTCTTGAAGACCTCATTGTCAGGTTGCGGATCGAAGAGAATAATTGTAAGGCTGACAGGTTCTATGAAAATCAGTCCATAGAAAAAGTCAACATGGTGGAGCACGAACATAAGGACAAAAAGAGAAAGTTCTTGCCACAAGCCTCGAAAAAAAAACCTACAGCAAAGAGGTTTGTTGAAAAATACCACAAGTGTGGTAAGCTGGGCCACAAAATTTCTGACTGACACAACAAGGACAACAACTGTACTGAAACTGGATAGGCAAAAGGAAACGACAGATCCCATGCACACATAGCTGAGAACTTGTCTACTGGTCTCTCTGACTTGGACCTCTGTGCTGTTGTATCAAAGGTGAATCTAGTGGGGAGCAATCCTCGAGAGTGGTGGTACGGCACTAGGGCCACCAAGCACATCTGCTCGGACAAGAAGATGTTCACTTCATACCAGAAGTGCAACAAGGATGAACAGCTGTTCATGGGTAATTCTTCCACCTCTAAAATTGTAGGAACAGGGAAGATAGTACTGACGATGACTTCAGGCAAGGAACTAACACTCACAAATGTGTTGCATGTTCCAAATATTAGAAAGAACTTGGTATCAAGATCTTTGCTAAGCAAGAATGGATTTAAAGTTGTTCTTACTTCTGATAATTTTGTATTGTCTAAGAATGAGTTGTACTTGGGTAAAGGATATGTAAAGGATGGACTGTTCAAATTTAATATAATGACAGTCATCCTTAAACCTATTGTTCCTGTTATTCTCAAAGTTAATGAAATTACTCCTGTTGCTTATGTTGTTGAGCCTTCTTCTGTTTGGCATGAAAGACTAGGCCATGTTAATTTCAATTCTATGCGTAGATTAATTAACATGAATTTGCTACCAAAATTTAAGGTAGACAACTGCGAAAAATGTGAAGTTTGCACAGAGGCCAAACTCTCTAAAACTCCATCACGTTCTGTAGAAAGAAACATAGAAACTCTAGGTCTAATTCACATGGATCTGTGTGATTTAAAATACGTACAGACCAGAGGGGCAAAAAGTACTTTGTGACATTCATAGACTATTGCACAAAATTCTGTTATGCATACTTCTTACATAGCAAAAATGAGGCTTTGAATAAATTCAAAGAATATAAGCTTGAGGTTGAGAATCAATTTGGCAAAACAATTAAAATCGTTAGGAGTTACAGAGGAGAAAAATATGATGTACCATTTAATATGTTCTGCTCTGAATATGGAATAGTTCATCAGACAACTGCTCCTTACTCACTTGAATCAAACGGTACTGCCGAGCGCAAGAACCGAACTCCAAAGAAGATGATGAATGCCTTGTTGTTGAATTCTGGGTTACCCCAAAACATGTGGGAGGAAGCGTTGCTGACTGCCAACTACATTCTCAATAAAATAACTCATAAGAAAACTGGCAAGACACCATACGAACCGTGGAAGGGTAATGTACATTCGTATAAATACCTCAAAGTGTGGGGGTGTCTAGCAAAAGTGGAAGTACCTAATCCAAAATAGGTCACAATAGGACATAAGACTATTGATTGCATATTCATAGGCTATGCACACAACAGTAGTGCATATCGGTTCTTGCTATATAAATTAGATATACCGGATATCCATGTGAATACAATAATGGAATCAAGGAATGCTTCCTTCTTTGAACACGTATTTTCGTGCAAGAATGCTACGTATCCCAAACGTACACGTGAACAAAGGAATGCAAGCACTTCGGTTGATGAACCAGGACATGATAATGATGAGCCTAAACGAAGTAAACGGGCTAGAACATAAAAATCATTTGGTCCTGACTTTGTAACGGCCTTTGTGTTAGAGAATGAGCCCAGAATATTCAAGGAAGCCATGTCTACGCCTGATGCTCCTATGTGGAAGGAAGCAATCAAAAGTGAAATAGACTCCATTATGCAAAATCATACATGAAAGTTGGTCGATTTGCCTTTTGGGTGTAAAGCTCTAGGATGCAAATGGATTTTCAAATAAAAAATTAAAACCAGATAGTTCAATAGAGAAACATAAGGCGAGACTTATGGTACAAGGATTTAGGCAAAAAGAAGGCCAAGACTTCTTTGATACATATTTTCCGGTCACAAGAATAACTTCCATAAGAATGCTGATAGCTATTGTAGCTCTACGTAACCTGGAAATACATCAAATGGATATTAAAACTGCATTTCTAAATGGGGATTTAGAAGAAGAAATATACATGAAACAACCTTGGACAGAAAAATAAGATGTGCAGGCTTGTAAAATTCTTGTACGGACTGAAACAAGGTCCAAAGCGGTGGCATGCAAAATTTGACAATGTTATGATGTCAAATGGTTTCAAAATAAATGAATGTAATAAGTGTATTTACATCAAAAAAAATCCAAATGGATACATTCTGGTGTGTCTGTATGTAGATGACATGCTCATTATTGGGAGCAGTAATGATATTATCAAACAAACTAAGAACATGCTTAGTGCCAAGTTTAATATGAAAGATTTGGGAGTTGCAGACGTCATACTAGAAA
Source organism: Hemerocallis citrina (assembly GCA_017893485.1). Classification (NCBI taxonomy): domain Eukaryota; kingdom Viridiplantae; phylum Streptophyta; class Magnoliopsida; order Asparagales; family Asphodelaceae; genus Hemerocallis; species Hemerocallis citrina. The sequence continues at coordinate 20,694 of JACEHZ010000060.1, read as the reverse complement.
TCAAACTTTTCAGGACATCTGAGGAAATTACTTTGTCTCAAACTCATTACGCTGAGAAAGTACTTGAAAGATTCAAGAATTACTCCAATGAGACTGCCAAAAGTCCTGTGGATCCCATTCTTCACTTGTTCAAAAATACGGGTGGCAGTATATCACAATTGGAATATGCACGTGTAATCGGTAGTCTAATGTATTTAACAAATTGTACAAGACCGGACCTGGCACATTCAGTAAATGTACTGAGCCACTACACAAGTAATCCAGGATGAAGTCACTAGAAATGAATAACTAGAGTATTGAACTACTTGCGACATACTCAGAATTATGGGCTGCATTACACTAGATATCCAACAGTATTAGAATGCTACAGTGATGCCAACTGGATATCGGACTTCAAGAACTCGAAATCCATAAGTGGGTAAGTCTTCACTCTTGATGGTACAGCTGTGTCAAGGAAATTCTCTAAACAAACGTTACTAGCCAGATCCACCATGGAATCTGAGTTTATTACTTTAGACAAAGTGGTAGAGGAAGCAGAGTGGCTTCGAAACTTTTTAGAGGATATTCCATGTTGGAAAAACCAGTGCCTTCTATATGTGTACACTGTGACAGCCAATCGGCAATAGAAAGGGCACTGAATTATATGTACATTGGTAATTCTCGTCATATCAGAAGGCGACACAAAACCATTAAACAACTGCTCTTTAATGGAATAATCTTTATAGAGTATATAAAACCGGTTGACAACCTAGCGGATCCATTTACTAAAGGTTTGTCACGAGAGCAAGTTGTGAGATCATCAGGAGGAATGTGTTTAAAGCCTATGACGAAAGAGGATACTTGATAGAAATCCTACCTAGGAATTGGAGATCCCAAGATCTAGATTCAAGGGGACAACTAAATTTTGTTGAATCGACGAGAGCACTGAGAGATTAAAATCTCATACCCACTCTTAGGATGATAAAATAGTATTGCCTGCAAAGAGTTAAAATAAGCTTGGCTTTTAGTGATTTCCATAGCTTTGAAATAAAAGTGGGGTATGACAGGATACTCTTTATGGGAAATAACCTTGTGAGTGTGAAATGAGGTCGTTTCTAGGAGAATGAAGAGATGCTACATTCTCCAAATTCACTCACGATTAATCAGGATTGTTCAAGGCCAAAATGAACACAACAAGAGAACCTAGTTATGTGAAGAGATAAAACTTTGTGATAGTTATTGTCTAGGTTCACATCAAAGCTCGGATAGATCAAGACATCATGTTCACTACCTGGTCAAGTGAATCCGATGGCTACTCACTAAGGGTGGTTCAAAGTTGAAAATTACTACCATTCCTGATGCAGTGATTTTTCGATTGTATTCTCAGAGTCGTCTGTCATGTCTTTTTCTGTCATGTGTTTTTCTATCGTTTCTGGATGACATGGTCTGGTCATTTCCATTCATGTGGGAGATTGTTGGAATTTTTTTTTGCATATTTTCTAGGCAGGATTCCGGTGGGCTCCGGCCACCGGCGGTGCCGGAAATTGATTGGATCACGTTCATCTCGTCGAGTACTATTCCGTAATGTACTCACTTATCAAAAATGGTTTCCGTATGAATGAGAAATGTAGGTCCAAAGTTGGGTACTCGAAATGTACTAACTTGGACAGTTGGAATGAACAGTCTCACATCAGAAGATGAGAAATATATTCTCTAGTATATAAGCTAAAGAAATGAACTAGAGGGAGTAGCACTGGGGTTACCACTAACGTGTAGTGGAGAGAGGACCTAGCCAAAATAACAAACACACACGCACGCATGCGCCCGGCCCGGCCCGACCTCGGCTTCGGCTCGGCTCGGCTTGGCTTGGACTGGCTTGGCTCTGGCCTATATATTTTTTTGCCCAGATCCAAAATTTTTCCCAGTTACTGTTGAGGCTTTTCAAATTCTGTAACTGCTGGTACCATTACTCTGTAACAGTAGAGTAATGACTCATCAGTTACGTTTTTGAACCATTACTCTACTTTTATAGAGTAAGGGACCATTACTCTGCTATTACAAAGTAATGGACCCTTCAGTTACTCTCATTCTCCTATAAGACCAGCAATTTTTGTCTGCCAGTGGACAGAGTTTTTGAAACATTCCGAATCTCCTTCTTCTTCTTCTTTCTCTAAGTCACAGTTTGAGAATACAACACAGCTACCGGTTCGCTAAGATCTCTGAAGTCAAGGTGCTGCTCTTCAGGAAAAAGTAATACAGTTGTATCCTGGGAGGCAATTCGTCAACCACCATCACACTACGGGGCAAATTTTGCTTTAAGAACAGAGATCTTAATCTCGACTCTGTATTGTACTGTATGGTTTGTTCTTTTATTTCCTGTAATTGTAATTCTTCACAAATATTGTAAGCATTTGCCTGTTTTATGAAATTCAAGTTCTAACATTTCAAATGAATTGATTTTACATATTTAGACTAATCTAGACATGTCAATCAATGTGAACGATTCGAATCGTCGATACGAAAACCAAAAGGCCGAGAGCACACAGAGGCGAGTGCACAACAAAAGCTCTCTCTCTCTCTCTCTCTCTCTCTCTCTCTCTCTCTCTCTCTCTCTATATATATATATATATATATATATATATATATATATATATATATATATATATATAGGGTGCCTTCCATTGCAAACACAATGGAAGTGCAAACGATGCAAATGTTGTGTCTATCTATCCTATCCTATGGATGATCTGAATCGTTTACATTGTTTAACATAGCCAAATTAGTCAATGAAAGCGAAATTAAGTTGTTTGAGATCCGTTTATCCATGCATCATGTCATTATAAAAAATAACGATATATTTGTGCATACGGAGGCGAGTGCACAACGAAAGCTCTCTCTCTCTCTCTCTCTCTCTCTCTCTCTCTCTCTCGTTAAGGATTTCTACCGAAAACCGCTCTTAGGACCTTGTTGAGTTATTCGATACAATCAACACAAACTACCAAGCACATATAAGATCATACCAAACACACCAAAGCACACACAAACGTTTTCTGGTTGGGGCTTTTGCCTTAATCCGAGAGAGAAGAAACCCAAGATGTTATTCAACTAAAGAAAATACTAGAATATTACAATTCTCACAACGACCCTTTCTCAAACCTCACCAGCAAGTATTAGTTGTTTACAATTAGAGAATCACTCAATCTTTCCTTCAATGAAGTACTCTCTCTTTTTGCTCTCAATAGAGGCCAATAACAACAATATATAGAGATCTAGAGAAACCCTAGCTTGATATCTAGATATAATAACCATTAGATATTTCTGAAGAGATAACCCTACGATAAGAGCCGTAAGATCTGACTTGAAGAGTAAGTTGGGCTTCTCACGAATCACCAAGATCCGATCCAAATATTTCATCAGTGCCACATTCGGTCGACCGCACCTCAAAGTTGGTCGACCATCCTCCTCTCGGGAACTTCTGTAGAGTAAGGCGGTCGACCGCACCCCAAGTACGGTCGATCAGAACTCCTGCTGCTACTGCTGCTGACTGTTTCTTTTGTTTCAACTCCGTCTCTGATCATCTCGATTCCTCCATCGTCCCATCGTTTTTGTATCTAACATAGTATGCAAGACATAAACCCAACAATCTCCACATTGGATTGCATACTCATGAATCCACACCTGTGTAATTTAAAACCTTCTAGACTCTTTTCCTTCTCTTCTTACAAACAACTCGTTTCGATGGCTTCCTCTGCTAGTTAAATCTATCTCCACATATTTTTCTCCAGTTGTATGCCTCCTCAAGGGCACACCCCAGTAGATGTAATCATGGAGGTGCCACCCTCCACACGAACTCCACCTACCTCAAGGCACTCTCCACCTTCCGACAATATTCGAACGTCGCAGTCTCGTTCGGAAGATTCTAGTGACGGCAAACTAGATATTGCTTTAGGAACAATAGGCTTCAAACCACTTGGCCAAGGTTTCCTATTCCTCCAAAGCTGGCAGAGGTTGTACTGACCCTGTACAATCCCCCTCTCACCCTTCATCACCTTGCGATAACTTTCCCAAACTGAACAAACTCCACCTGAATCTGTGTACCTGCAGCCCCGAGATTCTAGAGTTCTCATGGATATAAGGCTCTGCTTTATCAAAGGAATATGCATGCTCTCCTCTAGTGTGTGTTTCCTTCCGTTTATCATCTTCGACTCATTAGTTTTCTCACCCCTTACTTCATAAGTCTTGTCAATCTTTGTTCCTACACAAACACATGAGAAAAACTTATAAGTAGAAATCATTACTTCACAAATCTGATCAACCTTCATTCTCACATGAAGACATGATGCAACTTTGTAAGTAGAAGTCATCTCCCTCTCGGAGCAAATTGGAGAAGAACTAACCGAATCAAAAGAACGGCCAGAATTCACATCTAAAGAACTTGAAACAAAAACACTGTTTAAGCCATCACTTGATTCAGAGGCACTGTATTTGGTGCCCCTCTGACTCAACCGCTTGCAACAGTCTCTCATATAATGCTCGTTCCCTTTGCACTGGTGGCCACGGACCTTACCCCTACATACACTTTCCCTTCTAATCAAAGTGGAATCCACCTCCAAGCTACTCACAAAAGTTGACGGCGATTTCTGACTTCCTTCCTATGTGCATCATCCTCCAACCCCTCGATCATACTTGCTATGAAAAACTTCTCCTTGGTAGATTTCTCATCTAAAACGATTATCATGTTGGATGGATTTAGTGATGAATATATCGAGTTGGAAACCCCTAGATCATCTGCATTGAACGCCCTCAGTTTAGATAACTCCATATTGAACTCCACTTCATGATATAGAAGAGCGGTACTTTCCTTTATTGAGAAACCCCACAACTTTCTTCGCTGGTACACCCGACTTTGTGATGACGATCCCGAGTAGTTAGTTCTGAATCTTGCCCAAAGACTTGCCATGCTTCTCCGATACCTGAATTCGGTCGTTAATGAAAATTGGATTAAACCCAAGACTTCTGAACATGTCTTCTTCCACTTCTCCTGCTTTGTGCCGATTGATCCCTCTTTATCTCCTTCTAGGACTAGATCCAAGTCCTGTTGAACCTATGCTTCATGCATGTTCACCTTCAAGAAATCAAATTTGATCTTGCCTTTGAACCGCTTGATCTTCATGATCTGATCTGCCATCTTCTCCAAGGAACTCGAACAAACCCTTGAATTCGAAGCTCTGATACCAATTGTTAAGTATTCCTACAGAAAACCCCTCTTAGGATCTTATTGAGTTATTCGTTGCAATCAACACAAACTACTAAGCACATATGAGATCATACCAAACACACCAAAATACACACAAATTTGTTCCGGTTGGGGCTTTCGCCTTAATCCCGGGGAGAAGAAACCCAAGATGTTATTCAACTAGAGAAGATACAAGACTATTAAAATTCTCACCACGACCCTCTCTCAAGCCTCACCAGCAAGTACTAGTTGTTTACAATTACAGAATTACTCAATCTCTCCTTCAATGAAGTACACACTCTCTCTTGGCTCTCAATGGAGGCCAATAACAACAATATATAGAGATCTAGATAAACCCTAGCTTGATATCTTGATACAATAACCATTGGATATTTCTGAAGAGATAACCCTACGATAAGAGCCAGAAGATCTGACTTGAAGAACAAGTTTGGCTTCTCACGAATCATCAAGAACCGACCCAAATATTTCATTAGCGCTGCGTTCGATCGACCGCACCTCATGGTGCACAAAAGGCCAATACGAAGACCAAAAGGCCAAAAGGCCAAAAAACCGAGTGCACAACGAAAGTTCGCTCTCTCTTTCCCTCTCTCTCTCTCTCTCTCTCTCTCTCTCTATATATATATATATATATATATATATATATATATATACATTAGATTTGCCCGTGGGCACGTGCCTACGGCACGTCTTCGGAATGATACAACATATGAAAATCTTGTAAATAGTAAAACAACAATGCCTGTGGGCACGTGCCTACGACACGTCTTTGGAATGATACAACATATGAAAATCTTGTAAATAGTAAAACAACAATTATGTAGCTCAAGTTTGAATAGTTAAACAATAATTAGTTGTAAATAAAAGTCAACCGACATAAGGTACGGTCAACCGGTCGTTGGCTGTATAAATCAAATCCACTTTGTTTTCTTACCTTAAACTCATTTCTCTTTAATCAATCAATTACAATAAATATCTCACGAAAATATTGCTAAAAATTCAGACTAGATAGATTGTTTGGAGGCTAATTAATTGAGAGTTCTTTCCTCTTTAGCTTGTAGATGCAATCTCCCTTTATTTAATTGAGAGCACTTTTCTCTTTAGCTTGTAGTTGCAATCTTCCTTTATTACTTTCCTTGTTTGTATATTTGTGAATCTCTCTTGTATCTCTTTTAGATATTAATTAATCCTGAAAATCTGATACACTAAATTCAAACTTATTAGTACAAGTGAGCACGTTTTGTGCACACCAAACCAAGAGTCAACATTCGTCACTCCAAATTCTTTAAATAAGTCTAACGAGTGGCTAACGGAATGTAACATCGTCGTAATCCCTTTAGATAGTTTAGGAGTATTTATTGTGTTGAACAGAAATAAAGGAGGTTATTTGTTTTGACACAATAGCCTAGGGGGTGTTTCCATAATTCACCCTTTACCTGCTTTATAGGAAAGGAGCAGATGAAACATATCTTCACAAAATGATACTACATATGAGACCCCATTGCATGAGGAGTTTTTTTGCTTCTGACTCCAGCTTACTAATAATTAGTTTTGTGTTGTTTGTGTATAGCATGCACAGTTGTGTACGTGTGTAGGACAAGCTTGCATGAGGATTTATTTCTGGTTGTCTCTGCGTAGGACCCTCTTGCATGAGGGGTTTTGTTTTTATGTTTTTTCATGATGCTGTTTTTTTTTCTCTCTCTTTCTATACAGAGTACAGATCTGGATCTTCTCAGTTTAATTATTATATAAATCTGTTGCTATGCTGGCGAAGAGTCCAGTACACATTATCCATCTAGCTATCGGTGTATAAAATTAAGTCATAGATATCTTCTTCGTCAAGTGTACGGTGTACGGCCCCTCCTTGTAGGAGACAGTTGTGTGTTTGTATGCGATATGCCCATACGCACGTGTCGATGGAGTGACGGCACGTGAAGGTGGGCCTCATCTCCAGCTTGGTAAGCATTGAGTGGACTAGAACAGAATGCGATCGATACCCGAAACAACCAAGTAACAGAACTGATAGTAATTATCAAATGAAGTGACACAGATCGATGATTTGATAATTGATAATAAAAAAAGAACTGAGAAGAGCCCCTAGCTACCACAAATATAAATTGTCATGAAAAAACCTAACATATATGATAAAAGTAGTTTTGGGCCAATTCAATTCCATGCGTGCTATCATAATATCTCAGTTCATGTACATTCACTCGATGATATGAAAAGAAATAATTCTGAGCTGAAATAAGTGTTTCGGGGGAATGAATCACAAAACTTATGAGAAATTAATGTTTATGAGATGCCAACAATTTTAATGCGTCCAGCCTATATAGATTGTGTTAGAACTTGAATTTCATGAAAGGATGTAAGAGATAATCACCCTGAGTCCATGCATCAACTGTCGAAACCAAGTGTGCATCCATAGGTACCAGCATAGGGGCAGATTCAGTGAGAAACATGTCCAGCTTCAAGGTGGTCAGGTAGAATTGCATCTTCCCTTACCATTTCTTGAATCCAGTTCCATTGAAATTCTCTGGTTTTTCTACCACAGTTATATGTGTGGGCAGAACGACCGTCTGTGCCGCAACTGATTGTGCAGTCACAGTTTGGGTCACTTGTGTTTGTTCACTGATAAGTCCACTGACATTATCGTTCTGTGTGTTTTCCATATTCTGAAACAGTTGAAACAGAACTGTTAGTTGTTTTGTTTTTCCGAAATGACAACAGTGTCTGTAAAGAATCTTCACAAAAACTGTTAAAATAGAAGAAAAATTTTTGCTTTAAGAACAGAGACATTAAAATCTCGACTCTGTACTGTACTGTATGATTTGTTCTTTCATTTCCTGTATTTGTAATTCTTCACAAATATTGTTAGCATTTTCTATTTTATGAAATTCAAGTTCCAACAGATTGAACTGATCAAGAATATTATATTAATATTATTTGATAGCGATTGATCGAAGAGTTGGTGGTTTGGCTCCATTGATCGTGGGGGCCCTATTTGGTTGAATTCCTGGTTGGTTAAGTTATTTCGATCTTGTTAGTTCTCCCTCGTCGACAAAGGTGAGGGTAGAAGGGCTAGGATTCTAGTTGCAAAACAATCCAGTTGCAGTGTTCCTAAGTGATGTAGTGCTTTGTGGTCTGTATGTCTATACATGCAGAAAATATTCAAGCTAGCTATGCAATTTCTTCCAAAAAAAATCAAAGTTTAATTGAAACAGAACAGATTTTCCAAAATAATTTGAAAGCAAAGTGTTTTAAATGTACAAAATTTAGTCAAAGAAGCTAACAAAAGTCGGTGTTTAATGAAGGCCTTCAAATGTAATCTTCTCCTCAATCAATCATCAACGTCACTTCATTTGCATCAATCTCATTCAGTACGACTGCAATTTGGTATCAATCTCATTCAGTTGTGTACGTTAATTCTCCAACAAAACAGTAGGCTTTGTTAACATCAAACACGTGAAGTCTTAAGTTATTTTTTTCGATCTTAAGAATACTAATTATAATCCAAGAGTACGACGTGCAAGTGTTCTCGATGGGGAGAAAGCTCAATTATCTTCAATGTAAATTTCCAATCATAGATAGAACTCTATAGCTGCAAGCATTGTGAATATAATTCTCCGCCAATAATGCAGATGTCTTATTATGCGTTTTATCGGTGGATGTATATCATGTTGAGAAAACCATGCACGTTAAAGCTGGTGTCTTCTTTCTCTTATTTTTCGCTAGCAGGTAGGAGTTGGCCACAACTTTGGTCGTTGGCAAGTGTCTAGTCAATGCCTCCACACCTAATAAAAATCGACCAGAGATCGAACATATCTCATGTGTGAGATTGACACCAAATGAAGTAGAAAGTAGAACTGACAACAGAAGTGATCGGCATTGATCAATGATTGAAACAAACAAAGAGAAGAGGACCCTAGATAGCTAGCTACAAATTAACCAAGACAGAGCATATGGGTAGCATATAATCATGAAATAGTTAACGAAATTGATCATCACAGTATATAACTATAGAATGAAGGAAACTTTTGAGTGATGCATGCATGCATTAGTTACAAGAAAAATTCAGGAACTCTCCCAGTCACAAACAAACACCCTGCCTAACAGCATATGTGCGTCGCACAGTGCAAAGTCTCTGCTTTGATAATTTCAAAAGCCGTCGATGAAAATCAATGAATGCGTTAAATCAGATAGTACTTAACGAGAACATACGCACTGTTTTAGCGAACGAACTTTCTTTTTCTGTTCTTTAATTATGCACATATTATGAGCTAACAAGTACTCCTAGACGAATCATTTTAGTAATGTATTAAAAATTAGTCAACATTATGTAATAGTTCAGACTTCATAACCTCCATCAAATTCGTATATGTACATGAAGTTGGAAACAAAATTAATGGCTAAGAAAAACATATGTATCATGCGTGCAACAATAGTAGAGACTATGAAAAAAAAAAAACACAATAGTAGAGACTTATGGCCATTGTAGCCCTTCTAAGTAACTTGTGGGTGGCACCTTAGCTGTAAACCCTGGATGTATATTGCTGAAATACAGAGATAATACTGATTTTGGCATGAGCAAGGCCGGCCTTGAGTTCTCGGGCACCCGAGGTGAACTCTTAACATGGAGCCCCCCATACATTAAAAAAAAACGTGTATAAGAAAAATTTACACATTATTCAAGGCAAAATATGCAAAAAATATATCATCAAATAACAAGTTTACTCATAAGCATCAATCAGATATGCAAAATAGAGTGAAAATCATCAATCAGATATGCATCCACACTGGAAGCATACAAAAATATGCATAAAACTATTCAGATATGCAAAACATATAATTGAGCCTCAACAATTGTGAATGGATAATCAGATATGCTATAAAATTGAGTAAGAAATAACTACTAATAAGCAACTCAGTTCACCGGTCACCCACTGCGCACACACAACACCCACTGCACCACCTCCACCGGCAACCAGGCACCACCAGTCCACCACAACCACAGACCCACTGGCCACTGTCCCACGAATTTGAGATTAAGATTTCAAATTTAAGGTTAGGGTTTCGGATTTTGAAGGACGTGGGTTGATTGGATTTAGGGTTGAGTCAAAATCAACAAGTTTGAGGAGAAGAAAACAAGGATTGGAGAATTGGGGTTGATTGGATTTGGAAATTGAGAGTTAGAGATTAGGGTTTTGAGAGTTAGAGATTGAGAGAATAAAGAAAGGGGAAGAATGCGGTGCAGGCTAAGAAAGATGATAGGGTCGGGTAGGAAAATTGGGGAGAAGAAAGAAAGTAAGGGTATAAGTAATTGGGTCGGGTTTCGGGTTTGGGTTGTTGGGTTTGAATGCGGATTTGAATGTAGGTTTCGGGTTTGGGTTTCTATTGATTTGAATATGGATTTGTTTTAAATCACCCAAATTTAAAGCCTCAAATTCAATCAAGCCCAAACTCAAATTATTTTAAAAAAAATTCTAAACGCCCAAATAATTATTTTTGGGGGCCGTAATAATAATTTTTTTTAAGCACAAAATAGGTGCATATATTTACAAGGGGAATAAAAGTTTGGGGTCTCTAAAATTGCAAAAAATCCAGGGGCCTGAGACGTCCTCCTCACCTGCCTCAATGGGGGGGGGGGGGGGGGGGGGGAGTGTAGTTGGGGATGAACTACAAGGTATTCATCAATGTTTAAGATGTACAAACAAACAGAATGAACCCTGTGTTAGGAAATCCTTCCCGCTATAGGATCTTGTTGAGTCTTCAAAACGATCAACACAAACCACCAAGCAAAACTAAATCACATCAATCACATAAGAATTGTTCTGGTTGGGAATTTCGCCTTAATCCAGGGGAGGAAGAACCAAGATGTTATTTCAACTATAGAAGTTACAAGATGGTACAAGACTAACTGGAACTTGCTTGATATTTACAATGGAGAAATATTTCACCTCTCAGATGAAGTACTACTTTTTTCTTCTATTTAGCACTCAATAAAATCATATGGTTCTTGGAGCCGTTACAATGAATATGTAGATGTAGAGAAACCATAGTTTAGATATCTTGATACAATAGTCATCCGATGTATATTGAAGAGATAAATATACAATTAGAGCCGTACGATCTAACCAGAAGACGAAGTTGGGCTTCAAACAAACCAGCCAGAGTCGGCCCAAAAAACCCATCAGCGCCGCGATCGGTCGACCGCACATAGTTGTGGTCGATCGCAACCTCCCAGTATCCAAACCGGGGGGGGGGGGGGGGGGGGGGGGGGGGAGTCGATTGTCCGCCTTTCTGTCACTGTTGCTGCTGCTGCCTGCTTTTCTTTTTCTTCGATCCCTTGCTTTGAACTCTTTACTTGTATCATCATCTTCTCTTCATACTGAATAAGTATGCAAGACATTAAACCCAACACCCTATCCTATAGTGATTATGTTACATTACCTAGCATTTTCGAGTCATTTGTTTAGTTTCCTCTAGCTGAGAATCCTAGGAGGCCAGACCTGCAATTAAGGCTCTGAAGTGAGTTAGGTTATTTGTTAATTTATTTCATCGGATGGAAGTATATGACAAATTCTGTGCGTTAAAGGCCTTAACCTGTTAATAAAGTAATAAATTAGGAATATTGCTTCTCTCTCTAATCTCTAGATTGTCTAGAGAGAGAAGCTCCGACAAAACCCAATCAAAAGAGAGAGAAGGAGAAGACCGGGCACTGGGGAGGGGGCAGGACTCTCTCCTCATCCTCCTTCTCCTCCTCCCTCCCCCATCCCCCTGCCACCCCGCCTTCAGTGTGGTTTAGATCGTTGGTGTCACCTTCGAGAGAAGTAGAATAAGGTGGCCTCCTCTTTTGGGGGATTTCTTCGGTGTCCACTGGATGGGGCACGGTTGTTGGTCGATGTGGGAGCGTTGGGTTCTCTGGCATTGATTGGTATTGTTTTCTTGTGGAGTGAGTGCTCCTGACTTCGCCAGAGTTGTAATTGGGGGCTTAATTGGTGTTTTCTTCGAGTTTGGTGTTGGGGGCTATTGATAAACCTTGATGTGGTCAGTGATGGTCGGTGGTATGGAGGTCAGTCGGTGGTGTGGTCAGTGATGGTCGGTGAAGATTTTGAGAAGGGATTTTTTATTTTGGAAATTTTAATTTTAAATTTGAGTTGTGTGGGCTTTGATGGAGAATGAGGGCTTTGATGTGGGCTCTTTTCATTTTGCTCCATATGAGGCTCTTGATGAATTTGGGATTTCATTTTGAATTGCCTAAGTTAGTGTCTAATTGATCAATCATTTGTGAATGTGTGAATCCTCAATAATGCGGTTGATGTATCCATCGTCATCGTTTAGGTTTATGTGCGAGTCATCGATATGGTGGTGGTGTACGAGCTGTTGCTGTTGTGACAAATGTGCATGTATTCGTTGTTGTGCTTGAGGCGCGAGTCGTCGCTAACTTGGGAGATAGAGCATGTTATTGCCATGGTGAGATAGGTGTGAGCCGTTGCTAGTTTGGTGATGGCCAAGCCGTCGCAAAGTTGGCATTTGGGCTAGTCATCATCGATGTGGCAAACGGGAAAACTACCATCGTCGGGTTGAACAAGCTTATTGTTCCGGGGTAGAGAATGGGAAAGCCGTCATCATAGTAGTGATTGTGCAAGTCATCTCCGGTGTATTGTCCTGTCAAGGCGTCGCTGAATGGAGTTCGAGAATTCATCGCTAAAGTTGTGAGACCCCGTATTTCTAGTATAGTATATAGTATATATATACTATATAAAGTATATATGTAGTATATATAATATACTAGTAGAAAAAAGAAAAAGAATAATAGAAAGAATGGAAGGATGTAGATGACGTGGATGGTGGATGGAAGGAGTAGAAGTGTAGGTAGTTTGACTAAGTTGACTTGTATGGAATTAAATGAAATGAAAGAATGAATAAAGGAATGTTTGGGGGTGTGCTTTGACCGGGTGTGGCTAGGGAAATATCATCCCATATCGGCCATGGAGTAGGGAGGAAAGTTGGATATATTAGGAAGCCAATGAAGAAGGGTTACCCAACGTCCGGACACCCTTTTGAGGCAGCCTGTGGCGGGCGTGGTTAGAATTTAATTAATTGTGTGCGTACGAGTTGAGTGCGGGACGTTACAGATGGTATCAGAGCCAACTTTCGACATCGAATGTAGGATGTGAGACCCTGTATTTCTAGTATAGTATATAGTATATATATACTATATAAAGTATATATGTAGTATATATAATATACTAGTAGAAAAAAGAAAAAGAATAATAGAAAGAATGGAAGGTAGTTTGACTAAGTTGACTTGTATGGAATTAAATGAAATGAAAGAATGAATAAAGGAATGTTTGGGGGTGTGCTTTGACCGGGTGTGGCTAGGGAAATATCATCCCATATCGGCCATGGAGTAGGGAGGAAAGTTGGATATATTAGGAAGCCAATGAAGAAGGGTTACCCAACGTCCGGACACCCTTTTGAGGCAGCCTGTGGTGGGCGTGGCTAGAATTTAATTAATTGTGTGCGTACGAGTTGAGTGCGGGACGTTACAAAAGTGGTGTTCGGGTAAGTCGTCGCTAGGAAGTGAAGTGACAAGTCATCACTATGATGATTCGATGAGCCGTCATTTGGTTCATGGATGCGAACTTAGGTTGCGCGACATCTGAGTGTTTGGAAAGCAGCTTGCATGTTCTTCTTCTGCAATTTTATCTTAGGGAAAGACAAGTTAATGTTGTAGGCTTTGTTGTGTAATGGTGTTTTCCTATGTTCTTTTTTTATGAATATTTTGATGTAAATTATTTGTTTTATATTTTTTTATTAATACATTATTAATGAAGCGGTGACACAGTCACATTTATTATTTTTAAAAAAAAGTCTTAACCTGGAAAAAAAACTCCAATCTGGGATCTGGGTTAGGCAGGTTATAACCCCTGTTTTCCCAAAAACGTATTTTTGTGCATTTTCTGTATTTAAAATTTTGGCAAATTATTTTTTTGGTTTTCAAGTTCTTTTGTCAAATTGTACTATTTGATATCCTATTAAAATTTGTTTTCAATCTATAATTTTATTTGTAAATATTTTCTATGATTGTTATATTGAAATACGATTCTTATTTTTGTTATTATTACTCTTATTATTATTATTACTGTTATTATTGTTATTATTATTATTAATTTTGGCTGGTTATTGAAAATCCATTTCTATGTGCTAATTGTATTTGTATCTATTTTAAATAAATTCTATTTTTGTAATGCAAATTACATTTTTATTATAAACAATCTAGTTATTTGTTATTTTATTTTCTTAATGAATTTTTAAAACCCTAATGAATTTTTAACCCAACTACCCTATATTCTATTTAATTATTTTTAAACCCTATACCCATTTATAAACCCATACCCAATATCCAATTAACCCCAACAACCCTGTTACCCCTAACCCGTTACCCGTTAATCTAAAGCCACCCGAAAACCTCTGTTCTCCCTAACCCTAAAACTCTATCCCCCAACTATTTAAACCCATGTAACCCATCTGCTTTAACCATCAGCCGCCCTCTCGTCTCTCTCTCTCCCTGACTACCCATCTCGTCCCTTTCCTCCTGCCTCCTCTCGGCAATCTTAACTCTCCCGACCTCCTCCCTGGTTCCCTCACCACAGTGCTGCTCCCTTCCTCCCGACGATGCATTGCGCGCCTCCCCTGTGCATGCCTTGTCCTTCGCTGCATCGCCCTGTCCCGCCTACAATGTCAGCAACAACCAGCAGCCACCGCATTCGTGCCGCTCAGTCCCGGTGTTGCTACAACCAGCGACCATACTCCCTTGCAGCCGCATCGCCTTCAGTCGACGGCAGCACTGCCGCCGCCTGCATTGCCAGCCAGAGTGCACCCCAACGTCGACATCCCCCTGGCCATCGGTGCTCACCCCTGCAGAGCCGCAACGACTCCCCCCGATGCTTTCCTTCTCCCGTCAGCCAATGCAGCAGCCAAGCACTGATTTGCTGTTATTATGGGTTGTTCATGGAGTTTTGATCAAGTGCATGTGGGCCGTCGATCATCAGGATATCATCTTTGAATCTTGGCTTTGATCATCTTTGAATGTGGACCGTCGGATCTTCATCATCATCTCATCTTGATCTCTTGATCTTGGTCGTCCGTTGGATCTTGATCATCATGCTTGATTGGATGTGAGCCGTTGATCTCCTCTTGATCATCTGATTAAATCCTAGCCGTCTGATCTCTTCTTGATCGTCACGATCATGATGATCATCAACTTCTTTTGATCGCAACCGTTCGTTCGATCGATCTTAATCTTCATCATTATCTTCATCATCAGGGAAATTTGACGTCCGATCTGATCTGATCATCTTGATCTTGATCTTTGATCTTAGCCATCTGATTGCGTTCGTGATCTCGGTCGTCTTCATCTTGTCCGTGATCGTGTGTTCGTAATTGGTTCGTGATCCGTTCGTTGTGTTTGTGTTCGTGCCCCGGGATCCGTTCCCTTTATTCTTTTTCTTGCTCCGTTCTCGTCGTCGTCTCTCAGGCAAGTAACTTGTATTAAATTTCTTTGCATATACAAGTACAAAATACCGCTTGTAGAGTAGTTGGGTTCTAGAGACTACTCTGTGTGATGTATCTTGATGAGTATTATCTCTATAGTGCTATTGACCATAGTTGCCTCACGACACAAATTTGACATGAAACAACTTAGGTTTTGACCGTTCTTGATGTGATTATAATTGTGTGATAATTATGAGTGTCACGCCCTGCTTTCCAAAATACGGGAATACGAGCACGTAACTTAGGCCCAGCAAATGATTATACATCGTGCATAAGTTGTACCAGTCTAACTCAACAATATACAAGAGAAACAACCATGCTGGTAAAGAATATAATCACATAAACAATAAATAAACTCAAAGATAATCATGAAATAAAATCACCAATTAATAATCCAACATCTGGGATAAAATAACTTCGGGTCATAAAGCCCAAGAATACAAAATATGAATAAAAGAAAATACAATAAGCAAATAATGAAAGATAACTAAGTAGCCTAAAGTCCAGCTCCAATCCTCAGAGAGTTTGCTCACCAATGTCTTCTAGTATTGCTCCTTCGGTACCTGTTAATACTAGATCTAAAAAAAAAAAAAAAGAGCCCTTAGAACAAGTTGTGGGCAGCAAGTTGAGAAAACAGAGGATAAAGAAATACTTGAATATCAAAGAAAAGGGACATGGTCAAAGTCAAAGAACAAAACAATAAGCAAGCTATAATATCAAAAGGATTACAATAATCATACATGTAATGCGTGATGTCAAGTCGAGTTCAATACCCGATGTCAAGTCGAGTTCAATACAAGATCAAGTATGCAGGTTGTTAAGTATTTTATTAACCTATCTAGTGTACGTACTACTGCATCCCATACTACAGATTCCATGCAAGCACAGTGATCGTTTTAGACTGATGGGGAATTCACGGTTCATGTACTCGGCGTAACTAGATAATGTGATAAACAAGATAGCGAGATATTGAGATAACGAGATAGCGAGATAGCGAGACAATCTCTTCCCAAGACAAACTCCTCCTTCTATGTCAAGTGTTCGTGCGAGCGAGTAGGCCTTACTGAGTACAATTCCCGATCGTTCACTACCAAGTCTACCCATAATACCCCGGCTTGTTATTAAGTCACTTTCATCCTATGTGAACATGTAAGAGGGTGTCAGTGTTCTATATTACTATGGGTGACTAATTCTAAGCATTACAGACAAATTACGAAGCAAACAAGTCATATCAACACGCATCACATGATCAGGACAGCATGACCTTGCTGTACTAAAATATGGATTACAACCACTACAAGATAGCGAAACTGAAACCGCCAGAATATCTGGAAAATAGACTTCCATACGGTTCCAACAAGTATAATTAAGGTATATAAAAGTCATAGGAACTAGGGTGAAAGTTCTAACTAAATCAGGTTTTATATTCAGTCAGCATGCAGTGGGTTATGTTCCATTAATTAATTCGGGTCTAAAAACTCATTATTAAATTCTACAAAAATTTAGGGAAGTATTTATACATGTCTAGGTCCAGCATGAATTATATCAGATTTTTCCTCTACTGATAACAGGGTCAAATAAAATAAACAACAGCGGAATACGCATGGAATTATGAGTCTAAAATCTCTAACACAGTTGCAGTAAAGTGATGATATCTAACAGATGTAAAATTTGAATTTAAATCCAGAGTAGGAAAAAATTATCTAGACATCAAGGGCTACATTTAATGTTTAGTAAGTTTTCTCTAATTATGCCATTTGCTGAGCTAAAAATCTGATTTAAAGTGAAACATACAGCAGTCCAGAATTCAACTTAACATAAAAAGATACCAATTAATTCACACGATCACATATAGCATACAAATTGACATTCAAGCAATCCTAGGTGTCAACATTCAAAATTCTAAGGTCTAAGATACATTTATCATGGTCATGGTGTCAATTCATCAATTAAATTCATTTCTAGCATGTTCCATTTCAATGTCCAATCAACAAGTAATTATATGCATGAATCTAGTTGTTTAATGTGCAAATGCATGAAACATTGGGGACTAGGTTTAGATCGAAGAGAAGCACGAAGTTAAGAGTACGTCGGGTTAGCTCGTGTAAACCCTTGATAATCTTAACGGAATTGTCAACGCAGTTTTTTTGATAAATAAAAGGACAGGATCTACTTGCAGGAGATCAAAGAAATCTTGAACACAAATAAATGAAAGGGTTCAAGAAGAGACTTGCCTGTTACTCGATTAATTCGAATAGTAAAGAATATCGGGATTAGAATCCAGGGCGAACTCCCAAAGAAGCACGTGCAAAGACCGTGCGAAGACCGTGCAAAAAAACAATGGCAAACAAAAAGCAACAGCAACACTTAGAGCAGCGGATCCCCACACCGGATCCGATCCAAACAGCAGACAGCAAACTAGATCCGATGCGGCCGAACAAGAAACAGCCAAAGCGACCAATAGGGTCTCTCCACACAGCGGATCGGGGGGCAAAACACAGAACAGCAATCGCGGATCCCTTCTCCCCGTACACCAAACAGCAACCTCGACCACCCACGATTCGTCTTCAACCTTGGCCGAGACTTCGGCGACGCGATGCAGCGGTGCCTGTCGGCGAGGAGCTCGGGACTACTGGAGGTGGCGACGAGCTGCAGTGCTGGTCGGAAAGCGACGCAACGACGGCGACCTCGACAAAACTCCAGCGAGCAATCCTTATTTTTGTTCGAAACAGGGGAAGACGACGTCGCGACTTCGACAGCGGCAATGGTGAAGTCGACGGGGTTGAGATGATGAGGATGATGATGGAGGGCGATAGGACGGGGGTGATGGCGAGGGGATGGCGGAGAGCGACGAGATTGGGTTAATGGCGATAGGAGGATTAATGGGTTGCGGTGGAGGGGCGACGAGTGATGGGTTCGGAGTTGACAAGGACAGGGACGACGAAAGATGGAGATGGGGATGGTGGTGGTAGCGGAGGTCGAAGGTGATCGGAGGGCGATGGGTTCGGGTTCGAGGAGGAAACATACAGAGCGGGAGTTAGAGAGGTGAACAGTAATGGGATTAAGAAATAGATTAGGGTTAATGACGGCTAGGGTGTTTAATTAGGGTTAGGGTTAAGGGATTAGGGTATTTATAGGGAGAAATAGGGTATTGGGTATTTAGGTATAAATCCAATAAGTAAAATAGATAGGGTATGAAGATATAAAGATCAATATAAACCCGAACACAAAAGAACACGATTCATAACAAGAATACAATTTGTATCACCTAAATTATTTGAAACAATTATAAACATAATTATCAAATAAATAAAAAGGATTGATTGTTCTAACAATCAATATTAATAATAAATAATCGTAATAACAATAAGAATAAAAATACTAGGAATTATTAGAGTAATATCAATATATGAAAATATGAATTTGTCGAAAGTTCCAATTAGTAACAATATTTTGAGGGTTAAAATGTAAATAGTTGATCAAGTAAAAATGAAAACAAAGTTTATTTGCAATAGTTATAACTATTGCTTGGGAAAATACTTTTGCATGAAATTCAAAACGAATCTAACAATAACAATTTTATAAATTTCGAAATACAAAAAAATACTCACGAAAATATGTATTTACGGAAATAGGGGTTACAATAAGAAATCATGTGTTTGTTTGGATCCATGGGATATACTTATGGTGGATATGTTATATGCCCTATTTCATGATGTTTGGACACTTAGTAGACTCTATAACATGGTTGGTTGTGTTTGGAATGAGTTTCGTATGTTGTATGTTGATTTATTGTTAAGAGGAAAATCTGTATTTTTGTTGATGATCAGTTTGATTGGTATTTTAAACCATATTAAGTTCAGTATCTTAAATTCTGTGTTAAACATGATTTTTAGAGAATTCCTTCTTCTTTCCTAAATCTCTGACCTTGATCGATTTCGTTTTTGTATGTATGAGATATGATTGTTTTACTACAGAGGTGTATTTCATTTTCAGATATCGTTTCTTGATGATTTCGACGACTAAACTATTTGGATACTAGTGATAAGCATATCACTTTGATCTGAAATTTTCCACAGTACTTCTATATCTATTTAGGGATTACCCAGAATTTTGGTGGACTTTATTAATGAGTTTTATATACCGTTTCATGCTTGTTTATAAAGACTATACTTGCTAAATTTTGCTCGCTGTTCTGTAAAGTTTTGTATTTTCACCCTAATTCATTTTTCTGTATGAAAAATATTTATTAAATATGAAAGTTATCTTATTTTGTCTATTTTCATCTCCCTTTGGTGGATATGGATTTCGTTTCACGGTTTGCGAGGCATTACAGTTTTCGTACAGCAGTATTGGGAATTCCATATTTGCCAAACTATCGTTTCTTGATGTTTTCTGAATTTTGTTGGCTAAGCTAATATTACCGGAAAATTATGAAACTTTATATTCTGATACTACACATATAGAGGAATACCCCAGATTTTTTGTGGATTTATTTATTGAGTTTTTATGCTGTTTTGCTGACTTTGAATATGATTGCCTGATTTCTGGCTGAACATATTTTCTGGATTCAAATCAGTTTTGAGCTATGTTTTTGTGAAATACTATATGAATTAATTATATTCGCTGGATTTGGTTGGGAGTCTAATTTCTATAACTTTTGACGAATTCAGATTTTTATGTTTATAACACCGGGAATCACTGTTTTACTACAGTATGGTCTTGCTGTCCTGAACTAGAAATCTCATTGTTTTATCCTTTTATGTGTCATCTTGCACCTGTACATGTTTTTCTTGCAACTTGAATTTGTTACTTATTTATGCCATGATATACTTGCCCTGTTCGTGAAACATACATGCTTTTTTTGACACTAATAATAAATAACCAAGTTGGGATTTAAG